>JAYRCO010000014.1:0-89458 GCA_037042815.1 Ceratobasidium papillatum | reverse complement strand
TACAATTCAACTGTCTGCTGGGATCTGTCAAGACTAAATATCTCGCGCAAGCAAGGTGTTTTGCCCAGCGCGGGGTCGCGCGGGCGTCTCCCTATCATAAACTTATGTCTCTTTGAAAAGGCGGCACCATCCAAAGGCACACGACAGCACTGTTGAAGCGGATCGAATAAATTTCACTGTAGAGCTAGAAAATACTCGTTTTTGATATTGCTGGGAAGCCACTTTTGATAGATTCCATTGCAAAACCCCATTTCTATATTAGAAACTTCGATATTGATCAACATGGAGCATAGGAACAGCTGATGTAAATAGCGAAGTGTGTATAAGCGATTGAGCTTTGGGAGTGAAGCATAAATGTAAGATGGTAAGGTAGCTGATGAACTAAGGCGACACATCCATTCGGTTATACGGAGAAAATGTAGGAGAATACACGGGTGTATCTAGACAGTGTATCTACGTATGGAGGTAAGATGCGGATATCGGACCGCAAACGGGACCAACGGGTATATCATTGGTATTATATCGATCTTAGCACGGGCTCGCTCAACAGGCACGTTATCATTGACTGTTTCAAGCCTTAGTGTATTCAAGCTAGTGATTTACTCATGCCTCCGGAACGTACTCACCGAAAAGTCGATTTATTTGGTCGAACTGGCCTTTATACTAGGTGAAAGGTAGGGCAAACTGATATTGTAGCTGCATGTCAGAATTATACCACACCGAATACGCAAGTTAGCACCTCCGAGCGATGTCCGAAGAAACCGGGATGCAGGATGAGCGGCTTTCGCTTGATTGTGGTGTCATCAATCTATATTTAGTCCACCTTCAATACAGCTATAGAAGTTCATCACCGCGTACGAGCGCTATTGGTAGTATGGCGATGATAGGGGCCTGGACCGCCACTCAATCGATAACATGGAAAGAGGTGCACCAATCAGAACTGATTATGTCATCGCTGGTTCCCGCCACCTCTGCGGCTTCTATCAACCTCGGCCAGCCATCGCCGCCAAGGTCGCGGCCGTCAAACTGGGCCAGGCAGACTAGGCGGCCTTCTTGCCCGTAGCTGTTTTGTTTGACTCGCTATACAATGGTATATAAGATGCTAGACTCTTGGCGTTATGGCCAACACATTGTCCTCTACTCTGCATTCTACAACACGCACGCCAACTCTTGTCGCTTCTAAATACCTGATGGAATATATCACCTACACCAACATCGCTTGCCTCGCCGCTGGTCTCGTTGTATTTAAGCAACGGGATAACCTACTCTGGGTTGTCAACAGCTGGAGGTCTCCGCTTCGTTACTTGCCAGGCCCAAAGAGCGACCACTTGTTTCTCGGTAACCTGCTCACACTCGTCAGGGGGCAAAATACGAGTCTATGGGAAGAATGGACTGACAAGTATGGAAACACTATGCGCTACTGGGGATTCTTCGGGGTACGTTATGTTCTCCAGGAAATCAGCTGGTGGTCAAAAGCGCTCGAGAGCAGACTGTACGCTCTCGAGTGCTACCTATGATCAAAATCGATCACGATGACGCAGTCCCGAGCACTCGTGAGCAATTGCGATGATAGGTAGCGCATATAGCGCTCAAGATCGCCGGCGGATTGGCCGGAGTTTGAACTGGCCGAGGTGCCGTTACTGAACGCTGCTGTTACGTTACCAGTCGTACCAACTGTTGACGATCGACACTCGCGCTGTAAACTAGTAAGTTTCGCCATCGCATTTTGCTATGCGTTATTAATTCTGTTTTCTCATTCGTAGTATCATGACTCAATCACGCACGTTCTTCAAAGCCGAGCGGAACCGGCAAGGGCTGGCTAGAGTCCTTGGTCAAGGTAAGAATGATTAGTACGATTCTGTTTGCTGTATGTCTCATCGTAGAGTAGGTCTGTTGGCTGCCGACTACGAGACGCATAAACGTCAGGTATGTTTACATGTCTCAATACATTTATATCAGGGTTTCACTAAACGCGTTTACCATCCATCCAATGTAGCGTCGGATAATGGTGAGCAAACCACATACATATCTACCGACCGTGATCTCGCTCTGACATGGTCCTCATCATAGAACCCTGCGTTCGGTCAACCCCAAATCCGAGCTCTAGTACCGATCTTCTGCGAGAAGGCTAATCAAGTACGTGCTAGCTCGCTTATTATCCGCTATGACTGACCAGGTGGCATCCTAGCTTCGGGACACCTTACTCGAACAGATGAGTAACAATACCGAGGGAACTACTATCGACGTACTCCAGTGGTTGAGTTATGCGACTCTGGATATCATCGGTGTTGCGGGTTTGTTTTTTCGCTTGCCCTTCACTTATTTTGGTCATAACATATCTGCATAGGTTTCGGCTACGAGTTCAATTCCCTCCGTGACGGCGACGAGGACGCGCTCGCCAAAGCGTTCAGCAAGGTGTTCGATACGGACGAAGATAATTCGCTTTTTGAAACACTTAAAGGATTGGGAGCGAGGCTACTAGGAATGGTAAGTATGATATCTAATCATAAGAACTGAAGGCTAACTATCACCACTAGCCCACTGAACAGAACCGGCGCCTGAGGGCAAATGTCGAGACGTGAGTAGAGAGAATCGCCGTGGCATCAGCTGGGTTATTCTAATACTTCCGAATAGTATGAACCGCCTTGGGTCCAAGATCGTTGCGGACAAGAAGGCGTTGCTACTCCAGGAAGAGAAGGCCGGCACTGCGTCCAAGGAGCGCGACATTCTGTCACTTCTCATTAGGTCGAATATGGCGCAAGTAGCTGAAGGCGCCAAGGCAGACCAGACCATGACAGACGACGAAGTATTAGGGCGTGAGTGAAACTTATCAAAAATTGTGCAAGAGTACTAACGACTACTCGAAGAAATCTCGACTTTCCTTGCCGCAGGGCACGAGAGTACCAGCACTTCGACCACTTGGGCTCTTTATGCACTCACCAATCATCCCCAAGTCCAATCTAAACTCCGTGAAGAACTACAAAGCGCTCAGCTAGGCGACGAACCATCAATGGCTGAGCTCGAGAAGCTACCGTATCTAGACCAGGTCGTGCGCGAGGTGCTTCGGGTGTATCCTGCGGTGCCGGTAGTAAGTCGGCAAGCTACTGAAGATGCCGTGATACCAGTCGGACAGAGCTACAAGGATCGGAACGGGGTGACTCGGTCGGAGATCAAGTGAGTGAAACGCTAGAGCATATATGCCCTTTTCACTGATAGGGGGATTAGGATCCAAAAATGGGACACCGTGCGGGTCTCGATCTTAGCAATCAACCGTTCCAAGGATGTGTGGGGCGACGATGCGTTAGATTTTCGGTAAGTGTTATGTTCTTCTTGCGAAGTGTGCTGTATTTTGATATCATAACAGACCTGAACGTTGGGATGACCTTCCCTCTGCGGTGAAAGATATGCCTGGTGTTTTTGGTAATCTGATGACGTACACACCACTCCTCTTTCGAGTTAAATATACATACTAACCCAGGCGTAGGTTCATACACGGACACCACGCATGTATCGGATACCGTTTTGCGCTTGTCGAGTGAGTATATGCGCTCATATCGTCAAGATATGCAGCTAACATGCTTGGCATCAGAACAAAAGCGTTGCTGTACTCGCTTGTTCGGTCCATTGAATTTGCGATCGATCCTGAACTCGAGATCATAGGCAAGACTGGGTGAGTTCGAATGTTTCCACATGGCTCTAGCTGCATCGGCTGATACGTTCTGAACCGAAAGGATTGTGACTCGGCCATGCGTTAAGGGACGGCTGGGTAACCAGATGCCACTGATTTGTAAGCCTGCCGCTCGATTGTAAAGCTATCCCCCGCTTCGCGTGTTCTATCATCTATAGCCATAGCCCCCCAGGACCCCGCCTGGTATGGGGCTGTTGGCTAGATTACCTTGTGCTCATGCAATATATATTACCTGTATACCAGACATGTCCGTGCATAGCTACAAATGAGAATTACGGAAAGGTTTCGGTTCGACCCAATTGTTTGGTTCGATGACTTGAAATGTGCTTGATGCGACGAAACTCGTTCTTCCGAAGAATAGTGTGTAAGCTATCAATACAAGGAAACTCATACGCACTCACAAGCGAGTAAAGTAGGTGTCCAAGTTCCTCTGGCTCATGTAAGTATCTAAAACGAGAAGCGAATATTAGGCTACGCAAGAGAAATTTGACTTGGAAGGACGTATTCTAGGCAATGAGTTTTGTCGGTCCCTGACTCATCGCCGAATGTGCTGCGCACCGTTCAGGCACGGAAGCAGTTCTTGAGCCCTATCTTCCCGCAGCAAGCAGCACCAAACATCGGCGTTCATGCATCCGACGCCAATAATTGTAACCGAATACAAACTCTCCACGTTCTGCCATTGTTTGGGACACTGAACAGTGCCTGGCTTCCGTAAGACCTGAGATGAAATCTCGATTTTCTGTTGGAATGTATCCAACAACTCAACCATCTTTTTTGCAGCGCGGATCTTGATATGGTATATTCTGCTACACGCAACGGGTTTTTTCGCGACCCTTCCACCATGTAACTGAGCCCGAATTCCTCTAGCACATTATAAAGTGAGCATGCTGTCCTAAGTCTCGTACTTTCTCACCAAATACTGATTTCTCGCATGGGTGTTACTTCGTCCTCGCCAAAGCATTCTGGACTTGTCCTAGCCAAAAGCGCTGCAGAATGCCGGATTGAAACAACTTCGTCTGATGATGTTGTTTCAGTCATCTGGTTCTCTACTCCGCTTATAAAGCAGTCAGTCTTGCAACGCCTAAAAGCAATCCAACTAGTCACAGCCGGAAATATGGAGCATACGAGACAGGCAGGTTCAGGGTGCAGCTGGTTTGAGCTGGCTATTTGCAGACCTTCGAAACATCTCGAGCCTCGCATGAACCTTGCCACAAACACTCAGCTTGTATGGCGGAGCCATGATAACGCATCTATATCAACCAGTAATCGCAGCGAAGGGCCTTTTCTTGCTCGTTCTCATCCGTTTATAAGGGAGATTGAGCCAGGCGATACGATTGCAGTTAGACTGTGTGCCCAACATGGCCCAATAGCGAGCCGAGGTATCAAAGGCCGGATCATCCTGCTCACAGAAGACGACGGTAAGTGGCCTAATAATATCGATAGTTATTTTCTCACTTGGTCATATAGTAGTAATAGAGACTTCAGAGTCTAAGCTAGCAGTCCATGATTTCCATGCATTTTCGTCGACAGGCCCATTGATGGTAAGAGCTGCCGACCATTATGTGGCAGCCAAAATCTGGTTTTCGACGCCGCCTCTCGACGAGCGGTGTATTTCAAGCATATCGGAAATTCAGCTTTTCACAAGGTCGAGGGACCAGGGATGGGTTAGTGACCCGGAGTCCGCTAGCTTCAGCTGGTTCGAGCTGGTTATCTTAGCTTCGCCTAAGGACCAACTACCGATCTTGCGGGATGGTCATTTCCTGGCGTGGGGCAGCCATAGGAACGAGATAGCTTCGGACAACTTTGTTGTTCGCGATGGCCCGATTTTTGGGCGAGAAGAAGATATCTATCAATTGTTACGGCCCGGGGACTCCATAGGTGTGCGAGTGGCTGCCCAGTTTGGAGGCTGGGCGAACTACGCAGCTGAAGGGCGGTTAGAGATACGCTTTTCGCCACCCTGTGAGTGTTAGTTTCGAGAGCTAAACCGAGTCGCTTGGCTTAGACCTCTCAAGTTTCTCAACAAAAAGGGCCGACAAGAATGCGAAACACTACTCCTGAAGATTTGTTTCTTGCTTCGTTGGGGGACTGATGTGATTTTATTGCTGCTTGCGTTGTTGCAAGCAGTCTGGAGAACCATACCTCCAGACATTAAAGATAATACATATACCAAGTCGGCTTTAACCCATTTATCGATGAGACTGAGTAATATGCGCATTGAAAAACCAATCTAAACGCCTGGAATACCATACTGTCACGAGTTATCTTTGGATTAGATAAACAATTAAATAGTAGATAAAGAGGGAAAACAGCAGCATCGCAACTCATTTGAATCAGTTTTTGCACATTGAGTTTCCAATGAAAATAAAGTATTGAGTTAGATCAGGAATGCTCGAGACTCCCTTGACGCAGCTCAAGAAATTCCCTGCTCATGGTTCCGGTACCTCTACAATACCCCCGAAGCTAGGTGGCAGAGACGTCCAAACTCGCGCCATTGTCCTCTCTATATCCCTGAGTACCAGAGGTGCAGCCGCAAGCTGGTGTGCGGCAACTCGCTCGGCATGAGCTTGAATACGTGATCGTACGTATTGTTCTTGAAACTCAATCGGCGAATAGAAATTTTTACTCAAGCCATCCTGCAACTCAACGTTAGGGTGTCCCTATTGAAAGACGGGTTGGAAACTTGCCTGAGAAGTTAATTTCACTTGGAATCGCGGCTGTTTGGATCTCACTAGATCGTGCAAAGCGGGGCGAAGGATCGACGCCATAAATACGTTTAAGGTGTCGGTCAGCCCCTGGTACGACAACTGGGACGCAATAATGTACCAGACACCAGGGCGATCAATCAGCCCTTTATCCTCTAGAGTGTCTAACATGCGTGTCATAAAGTCCATGAACGCATGGACTCCATCCGAATGGAAACCTTCGTCTCGGAGTCGGATGCTTGATAACAAGTCACCAAGTTCCTGCAGTATTGTGATACGATCACTAGACGTCATCATTTTTACTGCAGATGCCCGAGCGGACAGGTTCCAGTGGCGAGGAGCCACACCTGAACTCGCGTGAGATACTATATAGGTAGAGATGACTAAATGCTTACCATGCCAGAAAAAGTTGGCTTCGCTGCCATGAGCACATTGTTCCAAAGCTCGGTCGGGACGTATCCCAGCAATTATGACAGCGACAGGAGCATACGTTTTGAGTAGCAACATTCGTGCACGGGATACAGAATGCTCAACCTTTAGCATACGGCAGACGTTTTCGGCAGCTGTACGATACTGGTCGCAGTACTGGGACACCTGCTCAAATAGCTGCTTGTAGTACACCTTCGATAGCACTCGTTCCGACTCGATCGATCCCTCGGCTTCCTGGTGGCTCATGTACACAGCATGCCTCAAATTTGCCGCGCAGGCGCCGTGAGAATGGTGTAATACAGTCTTGGTGCTCAGAACCGCTTCCTCCTCGAGGCCGGTCTGTAGTGCTAAATCATAATCCGTCCACCATAGCATCTGACGCAACGCCTGGTTCACATGTACAGGAGCCCCCATTTTGGAGTCAAGCCGTACGCGAAGGGCATCAAGAACTGTATCTTCGGGTTGTGGGTTCTTGGGGTCAAGGATTTTGCAGATACGGAATATGAGATGGTTCGCCGAGTCTGTACCACGGGCATCCGCCAGGTGGTCTAACGTAGAAGTAACAGCAGAGTCCCAAGCAGCAGGAGCAACTGCTCTCTCCCAGCAAGCAACCCGCCGAGTCAGCACCGTGAGGATAGTAAGGCTGAAAAAATAGCAATTGTATCGCTGCAAAGTGTACACCCGACAAGCTTGAGTAGTTTGGATCGAATGGCATATAGCAAGAACGTCTAGTATGTCGAAGACTTTGCCCAAGTGAACTTCGGCGATCAAAACGGAAGGTACCGAGAACTTGTCATACTCATCTTCGGTGAACCACTGGATCAGATCGTTGGCAGCGCATCCAATAGAACGCAGAGCATCAGACTGTGAACCTTCTCCCACACGCTCCACTCGGCATATAGCACCGTCGGTCAGCCTAAGCAGTAGAAACTCGTGGTAGAATGGCCCATCAATGCTTCTACGGTGCTCGATCGACCGGAACTGGGTGCTGGAAGTGCTTTGCTGTTCGTACCAGCCCATTACAGGGCAACTCATATGCCGCCACTCATTGTGGAATCTCATAACAAAAAGACGGCCACGGTCTCCAGGGCTAGACCAGCCGGTCAATCGGCATAGCATATCTCCCGACGAGGTGAGGGAGCTTAGAGCTCCTCCAATGTTGCGTTTGTGAGCCATGCGGGGGGATATTTGGAATTTCATGTCAGGAGGTGAAAGGATTGCGAAAGCCTTAAAGGCTACGAGGCCGTATCTGAAGGAACGTGAGTTTCAAAAGAAGGAGAGGGAATGAGACAGCTATTTACGTAGAAGGGCGCCCGACATAAATCCATCCATGTTGTTTGTCCTCAATACATACGAGATTTTGGGCATCAGATTTTAGCCGGTGAATGGGAGCCGATGACTCGGGCTGAAACCTTGAAGTATGGGGAAGAGATTTGCGGAAAGAGAAACGGAAGGATCGACCAATGATGTGTCAGCTGACAGCTAACGGCACCGCACAGCCACACTCCGATCCTGATCCGAAATGTTACAATATACAACAGCTGAGATACAGAATATATCTCTCCACGTTCATCGAGTCAACCATTTCGCGCATGCTACTAGTGTATCACAGCATTCATAACGTCTATCGCGTTTTTCTTCGGCATCTCCCGTTCTACCGACGCCCATTTTTGTTTGGAAATCCACGTACCTTTGCGCCAACCATATTATCGACGCGAGTTTGCAAAATCCGATGTATGCATTATTTTACGCGATTCGCATCTGCCCATCAGCTCAAATATATTATCAAACACAGGAGATCAAAGGGGCTTTTATGTTGTGTAGCCATACAACGCAACTGTGGTTCGCATTCGCACTGTGGTTAGACTCAGAAGTATGCAAATGTGCTTTCTTTATTCGGCTGGCAGCACTTTGAGACCAGGGGAAAGTGTTCCAGTTACCTCAGCTCCATTGACAATATTCGAGAGGGAAGCGCGTGAAGATATCAAGTAAATGGCCACACGATGTTATAAGAAGGTTGTTGGGAAATGCATATGACTAGTTCTGTCAATAGGGAGTTTCCGTTTTGCCGATTTTCGGTTGGAGCCTATCAATCTAGAATAAGACTAGTCTTATTTCTTACTAATCGCTCCAACCGATTTTTGTTAACGATCGTTAAAACGGAAACTCCCTAATGCTTCTATCAACCGCGATACTGGACACGTCAATTACCTCCACAAAAGACGACGCGTTCTTGGTTGATACACTGCACGACACTACTAGATATGTCAACCATGTCTGCTCCTCTAACTCTGCTTGCTGGGAATTTGACTGTGACGAACTTGTTATGGGCTACTCTAGGTCTAGTTGTGTTTAAGTACGGGGACAACTTGTTTTGGGTTGTAAAAAGCTGGGGGTCGCCGTTGCGTCAACTGCCGGGCCCAAAGAGCGATAGTATCTTTCTCGGTAATTTGCTCACACTATTCAAGCGACAAAACTCAACCATCTGGGAAGAATGGTCTGAGAAGTACGGGAAAACCCTCCGATACTGGGGATTTTTAGGGGTAGTTATTTTGCCATGATCTCTTTGTTTCTATAATCTGATGAATGGCCGTCTAGTCGTATCAGCTTAGCACAACCGACATGCGCGCCATCAACTTGTATGTATTGATAAGATCCATTGGTCAGCGAACCAACTCAACAATCTCTTAGTGTGTTATCTCAGCCAGCCATGTTCCCCAAGTCAGAGAGGGCACGTAAAATCTTGGCGCGGATATTGGGCGCAGGTGGGGCTATTCGCTAGTTCGTTCTTCAGTTCACTCGACGCTTTATAGGTCTATTGTCTGCGGATTTGGATGCGCACAAACGACAAGTAGGTGTTTTATGCTAGGCTGTGTGCTGTCCTTATCATATTAAGTGACCTACTTTCAGCGACGAATTATGGTAAGAGAAACAGACCATTCATTGCTACTTAGCTTGACACGCAGCATAGAACCCGGCATTTGGTCCACCCCAAATCCGTGCCTTGGTCCCCGTATTCTGTGAAAAAGCAAACCAGGTACTATCAAATCATGAGCACCAACGGAGCTTACTGACCGGCGGCCGCTGACCAGCTTCGGGACATCTGGTTGGATACCATCAGCGATGACCCTGAGGATACAACCATAGATGTACTTCGTGGGTTGAGCTCGGCGACCCTGGACATCATTGGAACAACTGGTATGATTGGTTTTTAACAATGTAAACGAGGCTCTAATGTTCTATATGCGCTGACCTAGGCTTTGGTTATGAGTTCGGCTCGTTGCAGGGTGGTGATGAAGACGAGCTTGCTCAAGCATTTTCCAAGATCTTTTCCTCACGAGAGGACCGTACACTGCTCAATACGATGACAGGATTGATTGCCGAGCTCCTTGGAATAGTATGTGTTTCCTGACGCTCTGAAAGCCCAGCTGACTTGCATACAGCCAACCAAAGAAACGCGGGGTTTTGACACAAACATCAATACGTAAGTTCTCCATAACATCTCAGCATGTCTAGCTAGGCTTATAGGGGTTCCAAGCGTAAATCGCATCGGCACGCGGATCATAGAAGACAAGAAGGCTATGCTGCGACGAAGCAATAAAGATGACAACTCCACCAAAGACCGTGACATCCTCTCACTTCTTATCAAGTCTAATATGGCTCAGGAAACCGGTGGGGCCGGCGCAGATCAGACAATGACTGATAATGAAGTACTTGGTCGTATGTTATGTGAATATTCTAGTCGATCTTGCTTATTGAGCTCCACTCGCAGAGATATCGACATTTCTTGCCGCTGGTCACGAAACTACCGCCACCTCTACTACGTGGGCACTATATGCGCTTACTCGCCATCCCACTGTGCAGACGAAACTCCGCCAAGAGCTCCTAAGCGCGGGACTCGGCGAAGAGCCATCGATGGCTGAACTAGAAAAGCTGCCCTATTTGGACAACGTCGTGCGCGAGTCACTTCGGGTTCACCCAGCCGTACCGATGGTAGCCCGGCAAGCGGTACAAGACGCTATTATACCTGTTAGTGAGAGCTACAAGGATCGTTATGGTGTTATTCATAATGAGATACGGCGAGTTTTTTTATATATCAGAGTATAGGTTTCCTGGCTGATAATCTGTATAGTATACAAAAATGGGATACAGTTCGAATCCCACTTTTGGCAATGAATCGCGCAAAAGACGTTTGGGGGGAAGATGCATTGGAATTCAAGTGAGGTTTCCCGTCCACAAATGATAAGCATTCGAAACGAACAATCGCTAGGCCTGAGCGGTGGGATAAACTTCCGCCTCTAGTAAAGGATATGCCCGGGCTGTGGGGAAACCTTATGACGTGAGTTGATGTTTTAATATGAGCGAGAGTACACTCACCATCCTATAGTTTTGTCTATGGAAATCAAGCATGCATCGGTTATAGATTCGCTGTAGTCGAGTGAGTGCATCTCAATTTAGGATTGTACCTCATATTTAACAGATCGTTAAACAGGATGAAAGCTCTCCTCTACTCGCTTATCCGCTCAATCGAGTTCAGCATTGACCCAGAAATTGAAATCGAAGGCAAAACAGGGTAAGCTTCAACCCAGTCACACTCTGCTATCCCTGACACCACCTCGACGTCAAGTATCGTCACTCGCCCATGCGTCAAGTCCCATCCAGAGCAAGGCAACCAGATGCCACTCATATGCAAGCATGTCACCAGGTCGTAGATTTATTTGGAGTGCTGTTTTTTTTTGTGGGAACTAGAACAGTTTAGACCATATTGGTCATTTCGACTGCACCTGGTTATACTATGACAATCCTCAATGAGCGACGGTTCCACCCGAGAACCACACACCGCATTTGTGTAGACTAAGGGCCGCATACACTCTGTACGTGGTTGACTGAAGCGCACGCGCGTGGTCCGATCACGGGCGCAACTCGCAAGTTGGCAATGGCTATATTATCGCGTCTTACAGAACACAGTGTTGCGTATCTACAGACAGCATGGTTATCGATACCCGCAACCCACTACCGCATGGCGGAAATCAGAAGAAGCTAAAGAGAAGAGAACGATGGTCTTGAATAACCTCGCCACGCCATACAGCCCAAATGGGTCTGCTAATTAAATACTAGATTAAGGTCGCTCATACTGCACCTAGAGTCGCTTAGTCAGCAATGATGATTGCCGCTATAACTTCTTTTCCCGCGACCCACGACTGGCTTTCTAAAAGTATCATATCAAAAGGCCTGCACGATCGTGATGAGCCAAGAATATAAATGAGGTTGTGTCTTGACTTTGCCTGGCCAAAGCACTCCCTCCCTTGTTACTTGCACTCGAGGCGAACAAATCGCTATGGATTTCGACTTTGCAAGCTTGTCGCGACATGTCTCGCAGCCCGACTTGGCTAGCTTTTCACGCTATATATCGCTCAAGAATATCCTCTTTGCACTATGTGGTCTTGCTCTTGTGAAGTATAGGGGATACCTCTACTGGCCGATTCGTAGCTGGCAGTCTCCTCTCCGAAATCTGAATGGTCCCAAGAACCATAGCTTATTTCTTGGACATATCACGAAGATTGCGGACGAGGAGGGTTCGACTATATACGAAGAATGGACTGAGAAGTATGGGAAGACGTTCAGATATCGAGGGCTTCTCGGGGTACGCTTTGTGTTCCTGCTTGTTATTATAACTTGGCTGAAACTGAGCTATAACCTGGCGAATAGTCGTACCAGCTGTATACGTCTGATATGACCGCTGCTCATTAGTAGGCTCATTGCATCTTCCTTGTATGCTTTTTGAGTAATGTTTGTTCAATGACGTAGCATTATGACTCATCCCAATATCTTTCAACGTCTTGAGACTGCAAAGCTTGGCATGGAGATAGTTCTGGGAAAGGGCGAGCACACCTTTGAATAACCACACTCTGGGAGTTGCTGATCAGACAGCCATAGGCATAATGACAGCCGATTTAGAGACCCATAAGAAGCAGGTGAGCAGTTCTGTAGCTTGCAAGGCTCTGCCGGTATTCATGTAGTTCTACCCAATTCCCAGCGTCGTATTCTAGTGATTCACAGTTTAGTCATATTTGAGTTGCTACTTACCTACATGTGATGATAGAATCCATCATTTGGACCGTTGCAGATCCAATCTTTGGTGCCTATCTTCATGGAAAAAGCAAACAAGGTATGACCTACCCCTTAGCCAGGTTCAACAGATCATACTAGTTTATTGCAGCTTCGCGACGCCTGGATCGAGATGATTAACAATAAGCCCAAAGGTACTGATATTGATGTGCTCTCCTGGATCGATCGTGCAACGCTAGATATTATTGGCTCGGCTGGTTAGTGTTTTTTTAAATAGCCTTGCGAAGCTGAGTTACAATTTGCTGTAGGATTTGGCCACGAATTTGATTCTCTCCAAAAAGGAGGACAGAGCAAGCTAACTGAATTGTTCAACATCACCCCGACGATGTTCATTGAACTCATGCTGCACTATTTCCTTAGATTCGTACGTTGAATTCTACGCCCTGGCACATTGATGATCAAGGCGATCTGAAACTTCTTCCAGCCGATTAGAGGAGGCCAAGAACTGGACGCTTGCATCGGGAAGTAAGTCAAAGTCAAAGGTCGAGCAAACATACCGTTAATGACACGCTCTCAGCATGCGCCGCATCGGCAAGCAACTCCTGGCTGATAAGAAGACTATCATACAAAACGATGGCGATAAAAGCACCGAACTACAAGGGCGTGATCTCCTGACTCTTTTACTTAAATCGAACATGGCTGCTGAGGAAGGCGCTCGCGAGAGTCAGACAATGTCCGAGGAGGAGGTACTGGGCCGTACGTGCGACTTGCTATATTCGTTGATTTAGGCTGCTAACAAATATATAGAAATTTCAACTTTCTTGGTCGCTGGCCATGAAACAAGCAGCACCACGATCGCCTGGGCTCTATATGCGCTCACCCAGCATCCCAAAGCTCAGACCCGCTTACGTCATGAGCTGCAAAATGCACGACTCGGAGACGAGCCGTCAATGCCCGACTTGGACAAACTCCCGTATCTTGACTGTGTCGTTCGCGAGACGTTTCGTATACATGCAGCCGTAGTAACCGTTGAGCGGGAAACTACGGCAGATGTTGTCGTGCCAGTTGGAGAAGAGTACATCGATAAGAACGGTGTGATTAGAAAGGAGATTAGGTGCGGAAGAATGTGTGGTTTGTGATTATAGCTTGAATTAGTTTTGGTAGGATGCAAAAGGGGGACGCCTTGATGATCCCAATTCTTGCCATGAATCGTGCGAAAGACGTATGGGGCGAGGATGCAATGGAATTTAGGTACGCTTACATCCATCTCACACTGGATTTGTTTAACGTTTTGAATGACCAGACCCGAGCGCTGGAACGATCTCCCAGGAGGTGTGAAGGAAATGCCAGGTGTCTGGGGCAATATAATGACGTGTGTTTGTCGCGCTTGAGATCGCTGCCTAGCGTTACTTATGCGGCCCCTAGGTTTTCCGTAGGAAGTCACTCTTGCATTGGTTTTCGATTTGCGATCCTCGAGTAAGCGTTTACCTTCGGTTTTACAAATCCCTTTTTCATGATACCCGTTTGCATCAGGATCAAAGCGATCCTTTATTCGTTAATACGGTCAATCGAGTTCACGATTGATCCCCAACTCGAAGTCGAGGGCAAGGCGGGGTAAGTCCTACACACTCTTCCTAGTTCTCATCCCCAAAATACTAAACTTAACGTTTTTTGTTAGTGTTATATCTGTTCTGCCGTGCGTAAAATCGACCTCCAAAGAAGGAAACCGACTGCCATTGACATGCAAGCTGTCGACTATTCTCTAACTTACATCATGTGACTCTGGTGCGGGTGGTACAGTACTTGCTTCCCTTTCCCATGTTAAGTTGGCTTCAATACTACACTGTTCACCCAAGATTCCGAAATAAATTCATTCCTGTGAAATTGGGGAGTATCGAGTGGGTGAACAAATCTGAACCAGTGGTCAGTTTTGATAAAGAGATGAAGGTACCTTGAAGTTATTGTTATTCGCAAAACAGTTCGAGGTGGCACTTAGAAGGCATCTTTCCATGTATGCAGTCAAAAAACATATCATTACAACTCTGACTAGACTGTACCAGCGGGTTATTTCTTATAGCTTGTACCATGTGCGTCAATTTCGCATTCTAAGCGTGTAGTACTCAAACGGGTGTCTTGGTGCCTTTAGTCCTGAATCTTTTGTTTGGTAATGAGCAATGGAAACAACAACAACGTGAGCTGATAAATAATCATTTCTTCATAGTTTTATCTACGGAAAGCAAACAAGCATCAGCCATCAATTCACCGTAGCCGAGTGAGTGCATCTCAATTCAAGATTGTACCTCATATTTAACCGATCGTCATACAGGATGAAAGCTCTCCTCTACTCGCTTATCCGCTCAACCGAGTTCAGCATCGACCCCGAAATTGAAATCGAAGTTAAAACAGGGTAAGCTTCAACCCAGTCACACTCTACTATCTCTGACACCACCTCGACGTAAAGTATCGTCACTCGTCCATGCGTCAAGTCCCATCCGGAGCGAGGCAACCCGATGCCAGTCGTATGCAAACGAGTCACCAGATCGTAGATTCATTTAAGACGTTATCGTTTTATGGGAATAAAAGCAGTCTAGACCGTGTTGATCACCTCGACTCCACATGGTTACAGTATGGGCATCATACTGTACCTTCCCGACGGCCCCGTCCGAGGCCCACGCGCCACACTCGCATATAAGATCAAGGGACGCATACAGTCCATACGCCCCCCGGCGCACGTACGATCAAAAAAGGGGCGTGACGCGAGGCTATCTTATCGCGTCTTACACAACCCCAGTGTTGCGTGGCTATCGACTATCGACAACACGTATACGGCCCGCCGCGGCACGGCTGCGGTTACAGGTTGCGGAAAACACAACAAGGAAGAGATGAACGATAGGATGACCTTGGACAGCCTCGGCACGCCGTGGAATCTATAATTGAACCTTTTCAATCTATTTTTCGAATACGGAAGCCGATGCGCAGCCCCTAAACACTCCCCCTCCTCTGTCCTGTCACAGCGTCTAGTCTTGCACGACTTTCCCGTGCATATAAATCCGCCACAAGGGATCCAGACTCTCCAAATCGCATGTTGGCCTCATCTCAACTTCCCACCAACTCAATGTCACGCACCGAACCGCGTGACAGGACCCCGACTAAAAATAAATTGGGCGGAACGACCGAGAGCGGGCTTCGGATGACTACCTGGCAAGTCACCCGAGCGTATTTCAAGTCCGTGATTGGCTCAGTAATCGTAACGCCACCTAGGTGGCAATCCAGGGGGTATTAAATAGGGGTGGTGGTACTGCCCTTGGCCACTTTTTATTACAGCGTGTAAACACGATGCTGGGTAAACACATGCAAGATAAGGATAATTATAGAGCGAAGACATGGCTTGCGCCGTGAGAAAGGCGACTAAAGATACATTTTCAGATGCTTGTCGCCGCAAGCTTGGGCGTGAGCATTCGAGCTTCTGGTCACCTCTTCTTGTCATCGAAGGCGCAATGCGACTGATAATGTAACCTGAACCGAGTGCATATAACACCCAGCGAAGTTCTCGTGTGATATTATGGCCGCTAAAAACAGGCGTCTATCATTTGTATCTACCCTTGCATTCGACGAATGAGATAACATGTCTAGCCACGTTTGACTATTGTTCATTCATATACGTCAGCTTTACGACAAACCATTGAACTGAGGGACTCCAATAGGGGTACTTTTGGCGGAATATTATTCTCCCTATTCGCCGTGCAAAACCGCAAGCAGCGTAGGATGAGAATCTATCTCACAGGATAAACATTTCTTCCAAATGTGTGAATATGACACTTTGAGCTTGACGTCCCTCAGATCCTACTCTCTCCGTGCTCAAGCTTCTCAAGTCCGTTCCATACGGACATAAATCGTCATCTGACACGAAGATCCCACTCCTTCCTACATCTCATCACGATGACTGGTCGATTACCGACGCTTAAAAACATTCCAACCTCTTATACATCTTAAAGATAAAGCTGAACGCGTCAATCAACCGTCATATAAGAGCTTACGCGTCTGACGACCTCGGCTCGGATAATTGCTACCAGCGCATACATTCTACCGATCTCCACAAAATGACACACGAGAAGTCCAAAGCACGTAAGATCAGAGGAGCCCTTGGACACTGTCAGATGTACCGCTGACATACATTGACTCCAGGGCCAACATTCAATCCACGCGTTGCCAATACTTACCCTACAGTGGCACCTCATACACATCTCATCTCGACCTCGAGTGACAACTTGACCCGATTCGAACCGCTGTCAAAGCTCGGACGCACTTCGTTCTTCTACCCGACGGCAACTCGGTTTCCTTCTGGCTCTGTCTCTGGCTCTAGGGTGTCAGAAGAAAGAGGGAGGTCGTGTTGCGGGCGACGAACGAAGAGAAGAAGAATAGACAAAAGGAGACAAAGCGTGACTCGGATACCGTCACAAGCACAGCCTCCAGGACTGCAATGAGTAACCGAATAGGAGGACTCTCGACGCCGACACCAAGTCGTGGATTTGCGACAGACGCCCAACCCGACCCGACCTGGCCCAGACCAGATCGCGAGACACCCCCGTCACCGAAACCAAAATTAACTTTTTCCGCCCAGCCGTTCCGGGCCAAAATTAACCCTCCAATTTGACTGGTCGTACGACACTGTAAATAAAAAATCGAGCAAGGCACGGAAATCATTGCGGTTACGAATACAATTGAAAGCAAGCAGCAGCATGAGAGAGAGGTAAATATAGACAGAGACAGATAGACAGGCAGCAGTCCGGTGAAATATTCGAATGAGGATGGATGGATGGGGCATTACGGGTAGAGAGATGGAGGCAAGCGAAGCGCGTCGGGTAGGTAGGTAAGCGGACAAGAAACAAGGGTAAGATATATCGTCTGGGTGTCGTCGCCGGTTTGATCCGAGGCGACGCCAAGGCTATCGCTCATACCGCGGCGGCGCCAACGTCGAATCCGAAGTTGCACCAGGCGGCGGTGGCGGAGGAGGCAAAGTATGTGCAGCAGGCGGAGGATGTATGATAGATTCTTTGGGTCGTACTACAACCCATTAGCTCGAGCCAAAAGCCACGTCACGAAGGAAAAGAAGACTCACCAAACGCAACTTCAGGATCACCCATCACGCTCTCTTCATCTCCGTCATCGTTGCGCGATCGTAACGCGACCCACACTATCGTAAAAACCAATCAGTAAAAATGGGGATAATTAAATGAAGGGATGGCGTACCACAGCCAAGGATAAACAAGACGCCGACGATAACCAGCGGAATGACAACCGACGCCCACTTCATCATCATCCGGCGTCCGCGACGTACACTTCATACGGCGAGTCAAAGGGGGTGCACATCACTTGCCGCTCGCTCCGCCCCTCCTCTAAAGGACACATCCACCGATATATAAATAGACAGCACCGGACCCCGGATACGGTCACAGCGCTATTTTCGGCTGGTCACAACAATATTATAATATTACAATGTAAATAGAACGAGTGTCGATAAATCCAGAATAAATGATCCCAACCCCCGAGTGCACCAGGCCCTCCATATGCATGTATATATCTCAGAGCAACGCGCTTCCCGATTTACCCTCGGCGACTAACCGACCCCAATCCGCCCGCCACTGTGCCATCTCGTCCCGCACCCGTCGATCCATCAACAGCTTTTCCATCCATCGCATCATCAAGTCTTCATCCTCAAGCACAAACGTCGACGAAAGTAGACTCAGGATCGTCTCGAAATTCGCTTGCGCTGCCGATATTTGGTCTGCAAATAGATCCGTCAGTGACCCATCATTACAAGGGACCGATATAGGCAAGTTTCAGATGCGCGAATAGCCTCGTCCATCTAATTTTGTCCGTCCCCACTCCCCGCTCCCCCAGCCAAACGGAAACGAAAACAAAAACAGACGACTCACCCTTGACAACCCACAAAATAGCAACAGCCGCCACGACCAACACATCTCGTCCTTCGAGTAAAAACGCGTCCCAGAGCCGGAGTTGCGTCTGGAACGGCACCGTGTTGGCGAATAGTGTGATGTACCATTTTGTCACAAAGGACGTGGACGAGATCATGTGTTTTGACTGGAGGCGGGCCGGTGGGTGGAGGGACGGACGGGTGGAGGTGGAGGCGGGGTAGATAGAAGAAAGAAGACATTAGTCCACGCTACATAATAACCAACAAAGATCTTACCAAAGCCTGATACACCCCCGGCATAACCCTCTCGACCAATTTCTCCTGAACGTATATGCTCTCGAGCAATCCAGGAAACCCAGGCTGGAAGATCGTATGCATCTCGTATTCGTCGTGTAGTCGGACTAGGATGGTGTATACTCGCTATCAAAACCATCCGTCAATACAAAATGAACGTAGGATGAGAATGGGGAGAGGGGACTGACCTCGGGCTCGAAATAATTCAACAACGTAGAGGCGATAGGACCCATACCCTGAACATACCCACACGACGGACATAAGAGTGAAAATGCATGGAGAACGTGGAAGAGCGATCGTTGTCTGTCCACTCCACTCGTTAATAAATTAAAAATTAAGAAAAGAAATGATTGAACGCACCCCTGTCCATACCGCGTATGAAACATCACATGCCCACTAATCGTCCGCGGCACATCTAAATCAATCTGAACATCATGCTCACTCGGCAGATCCAACAAATCCTAGCACCCACACCACCTCTCATCAAACACCATCCCCTCAAAAAAAAAGAAACAACGACATACCCGATACCGCCCACCCAACTCTCCCAACCCAACCCGTTCCGTCTGCCTCGCACTAGGCCTCACAACCCGTTCCTCCACAAGCGTACCCCACGCCGCACTCCTCCACCGATCCGGAACACCTTTAAACACCCTCTCGGACCTCTTCTTCACCTTTCTCGGATCCCATTTCCACCCTCCCCCACTACCTCGTCCCCCCGCTCCAGGATTCGAAGAAGGTAAAAGCATACGTTCCCATTTTGCTATTCGAGACTGTTCACGTGCGTCGTGTGATGGTGGAGGGATGGAGGATATAGATGGGAGAGGGGGGACTGCGTTGGATGGGGTTGGGATTGGGGGTTGTTTGGATGTGGAGGGTATTTGGCGGAGTGGTTGGGATGGGAGGAGTGCGAGGCGGTCTTCGTGCCTCGGTGTGGGAGTCGTGAAAAATCCGTACCTACATCCACCTAATCAATACCCGTCTCAAAAAATAGAAAATAAAACAAACTCACCGATCCGTACTCCTCAACCGATTCTCCTCATCAACACCCACATCCGACCCCTTACTCCCAACCCCCTTATGGGCCTCCAAAACAGCCGCACTCGCAGCACTCACAACCCTCGTCCGGGTCCTCTCCACACCTTCCATCCATCCATCGCCCGGAACACCTTCAGCTTCAAGTCGAGCATACGTAGCGCGTACGCGATAGCCATCTGCATCTTCCGTCGAACCCCGGGTAGTGTATTCAGTCTGAGTGGTTTGTGTTTGTGCGGATGTGCGTCGGTCTCGGGATTTATCAGTTAGGGGCGTGAGGAGGTCTCCGCTTGGGTTTGAGTGTGTTGATAAGGATGATGAGGGTTGGATTGCGATTGCGATTTGAGAGGGGCTTCCGAGTTGTCTGATGGTTCCAGAGTTGTTGTTTGAAGCGTAACCCGGAGTCGTATCGGCAAGATGTTGAAGAGACGACCTCCTCGCCGGAAACACATGACTCTCCTGACTCGGGGTATGTTCATGCCTAGACGATCGCCAACCAGCTTGCGACACAGGTGGCCCGCGCTGTCGAAGTGTAGCTTCATAGTCCCCACTTTTCCTCTCCAACATATCCGACACTCCACCCCCACTGGCACTACTCATCCGACTCGACTGCGTACTCCTATACCTCGGATCCAACACGGGCACAGGCGGCTGAGACTGAGGCCTCGCCTTGAACTGATGATCCTCGTACATCGAAAAGATCGTAGCGGCGGTAGTCTCGCTCGAACTGCGTGTACTCGCTGCATCCGATTGGATAGTGTTGAATGACGAGGGCGGCATTCTGCGGTGTGAATGAGGAGCAGTGGGGAGAATTTGCGTTTGCAGTGCCATGTATGGGGAAGATATATAGAACGGGGGTATCAAGTACGCTTGAGATCGGGTATCACAGCGGCTGGAGCCTGGCGGTCATCAGCCTAACCGAGGTAAAGATACTGTACACAGCATTGACATACCTGTGCTAGTAGAGAATAAAGACCAGAAGGAGAAAGAAAAAAAGAGTGGAAAAGAATGAGGTTCTAGTACGACGAGCGCTGGCACCTGTCGTCGTTCATCGCGACCCGGCGGTTGTCACACACTCCCTCTTACCGAGCCCACACAATTAGATAATTCAATTCAAAATTCAGGAACGTAATGTTGATTTATTTGCTCCCGCTGTCTCGCTGTTGTCGCAATTTTAAACGTTTATTATGTCTTCCATTATGTCTTCATTGTGCCGTGGCAATGCCTTTGACCGAGACTCGGTCGGCCAAAAGTCCTGGCGATCACCACGTGTCCGATGCGCCCCAATCATCGCATTACTCTAGCGCCTCCAAGTCTCCTATCGAGGTCGAGCAGCAAGATGCACAGCAGACACGCAACATGCATTTCACTCTCGTCTAGGTCTCACGCTCACGCCCACGTATCACGAAAAATCTCACTGCACTCGTATAAACGTAGAAAATACACAACACAGCACCTCTCCCAGCAGAACCACTATTTGAGCTTTTTCTTGCTGTATCCAAGTCGTCCAATCGTCAGCACTCGTAGGCAAGGAAAGAAAGCTGGACTCACGGGCGGAGCTGAGACGAATGTCCACACGAGCGCTTTCGGCAGTTGGTAGCACGGGGCGGGAGACGAGCGTAGCACTTGCGGCAGATTTGCTTGTCGCAGCTAGTCAATCAATTCATATTAGTATTCGCTCCATTCTTAAATGGAGATGTTGTGTGGATGGAGAAAAGAGAGCGGATGCGCCAAGTAAAAGCAGAATGAATCGAGAACGGAAGGTATATCAAGTCGTAACGCGTATAACGAACTCACTTGTACTTGGACGCCAACACCTTTAACGAAGGCTCGATAATTCCACCGCGCAGACGAAGGACGAGATGCAGAGTCGACTCTTTTTGGATGTTGTAGTCGCTTAGCGTACGTCCGTCTTCGAGCTGCTTGCCCGCGAAGATCAGTCTGGAAAGGTAATCATGAGCATTCGTTCAATCGCATGATTCTTCAGACAACGAAAATCTGGGCCTTGTCGTACGGCAAGAGCTTATGCTCTATCGTATAGCTGGAGTTTATGTCTCGTAGTCCAACAGAAGCTTACGCTCCGTCGTACAACTCGAATCCGAGCTCTACCAAATGACGAGGGAGATTGGTTGAATGAACGAAAAACGCACCGCTGTTGATCAGGAGGAATCCCCTCTTTATCCTGGATCTTCGCCTTCACATTGTCAATCGTATCAGACGACTCGACTTCGAGCGTGATCGTCTTGCCCGTCAAAGTCTTGACGAAAATCTGCATCTTGTCTTAGTCGAATTGTCAGCTATCGTGTACGGAAAAGATCAATAGCAGTGCGAGCAGGGAGAGAACAAACGGTTCGGAAGGTACAGGATGAAGAGAGGGGGGGGGGTAGTAGCCGTCGTACTTGAGGGATATTATTCGTTGGGTAGCGAGCGAGATACGAGATTTCTCTAGTACATACCTTGATGATAAGGTCGTGGACCACCAGTGATTCGTTGATGCTCCAAGCCACTCGTACAGTTTAGGGCCGGTCGAACTGGAAAGTTCCAACGATTCGGGCGCTTGTTGGGCTGCGGTAATCTGAGCCAGGTCATTTGCTGAATAATTATCGATCTCATGTCACTCTTTTGTTTTCAGTTGACATTATAGCAGCTCGTACAGATCACGTTCTTCCTGTTGTGATACACAGACATTCTATTAGGGAGGGCATAAGCCTTGTGGAACGATTCTGTATTATCTTAGTCATAGGATAAAAAGGCATCATACATGTGTAAACAAAAGGCGCCGCAGGCGCGAAAGAAAGAAAACGAATAGATAAAGCGAATCGCTAGAAAGTTTTAGCAACTGTTTGACTAAAGAGAAGACCCCACACCACATGTGCGAGGTAGTTAGCGAGGATACGCATATACGCTGTCCAGATAAAGGAATATACGTGCCTCGTGCGCGTCGAAGTTTATCAGTGTAGAAAACTATAATAGACTCGTTGGGACTCCCGTGTTAGATGTAGTTAGCTTGATCTTGAATTCACGATTGCTGAGCTAGGCAACTCGTCGCTCCGCGACGTCTGACTTGTGTCTTGGCTCTTGTTTATATTCGTTTACTAGGTACGCCGCTAGGATCACTGTGCTACTAACTACATTTGTATTTATCTATTTACAGGAACCTTGCACGTTTTGATTCCTTTTATTTACGACTTGTGCACGAAACCATGCTTATCCGTTACGAATAGGTATTCTTAACTGAAAATATTAATGATTCTTTTCGCAAAGCCTTTTCCAGATAAGTCCTAGTTCTTGTTAACTCCTATGTCGCGCGTGTTCTGCTTGCTTGCTGGAAACCACATGGTCAAATCACACACACCTAACTATTTCCGTTCATCCTGTATGTACGTAACATGCACACGGAACGATTTGTATCTCAGCCGGCGCCTAAACAGCAAGAGCATGCCATCATCGTGGGAAATCTCAATCGTGCACGAGGCTCCGCGTGTCCAGCGATATTGCATTTGAGCCTCATGTCTACTGCTAGGCGCCTTAAATCAGAGGCCGCTGCTACAATGCGATGGTTGATGACTTCCGACTAGCGTCTATTGGGCCCGGTCCGCTTGCTGAGGCCACGGGTTGTTCTGGGCTTTCAGTTGGTGTTTACCGTTTTGACACCAATGCGTATAAAAGCTTTTATACGCATTGCTCGGCCAAAAGCCGAAAGTCTAGCTAGCACGAAGTAGCTCCATAATTCTAAGTAGCCCTTTTAGCGCTCACTAGACCCCGAGTAGCGTGCGCTACCGGCGCTGCCGGGTCTAATGAGCGCTGAAAAGCGTACCTAGACGCTGAGGGGCTAGTGCGTACTAGTCAGATTTTCGTTCTTTTGCTGAGAGGTACCATGGTTCAGGATAGTTTCTGTAGTCTATCGTGGCCTAATTTGAGGCATGGGGCATGGTCAATTTCTAATCAATTGTGAATGCCTGTCATAACCTATCACATGCGGTACACAAGCAAATATAGAAGTTGGCGCCACTACCGGCCGCTGTACCATGGACCCCGCCTGGAGTATCTGTTCGAAGGCGCGATTGATGATGAGGTCAGTTGCCGAGTCGATGATGCCTAGGTCGAACACTCTTTGTATATCAGTTCACAATTTACTAAGTTTAGTTGCCCCCGTTTCAAACGCTTGTATTTCTCACCCATCACGCACTGTTCCCCCAAAGAAGAATGCGCTTTATTTAGCGAAAATACAGTTCAAGTCAGCATGAAGGCGTACACGTTTTGCGCGTTATTTGCCTTCGGAACTCGGTTGCACATCACTCCAAGGGGTGGAACTTTTCAGGATCCTTCTTGCCGGGTACGACTATTGATGGGTTGATTTCAAAGACTGCAGGTTAGAATTTCGCACGTTATTTCGAGTTTGGATCTGATAGACCACCTGGCCTACTATCCGCTTCACTTGTTCCCCTTAATAAACGATTATCTGTAGTTACACAGCCAAAGTTTGACAACCTTCATGAACTAACTGCCGGATCGCATTACCCTCCCCTCCCGCACCTATATTGACTAAACAACTACCACATCTTCAAACTTTACATTCGCAACCGTCCTCAGCCCATTAAATCTATACTAGTTTGTGAGATGCTGAACTAGACAAGAGCTTTGTTGAAAAACGTGGCTCATTGTACCTTTTAGAAATTCGTATGGCCCGGAATACTCCAGGGTTTGGCACAAGCACAACTCGTGCTATATACCTTACCTTCCCTCGTCTCTTTCATCTTCGGTCAAGCCACGTCATTAAGGAAAATGACCCAGCTGGAGATCCACGTAACCCCGATCTACTTAACGTCCCCCGTAGTAGAGAAATTTTCCCATCGGGATTTGGCCAGCCAGAACCAACCGTTGCTCCCAACGTCTTTACCTTGCCGCAGCTCACAGATGCTCTATTAGATAATAGGAGCATCCCTAAAGACCATGTCGAAAAGATTGTCGTAAAGTCTGCCCTGTATTGCAAAGAAGAGCGCGATCCGCGCCATGAGTTCATCGTTATAACAGTGGAAACTCTCGAGGATCCTCGGTTCAGGAACTATTTAATACTAGATCGAACAAGCGCTATCCAGGCCGATAACCTCGCCAAACAATTCACAAAGATGGTCAGCGGATCCATTTCACAACCACCACTGGCACAAGACAGAGTTCATATTTCTCCTAATGGAGATTTGAATTCTTTAATCAGCTATTGTCATCTATCGCCATACAAGATTCTAGAAGAACTCCGATTTAGTAATCCTGATTTTCGACTTCATCAACTAGTGACCGTCGCTCAGGCTGCCTCTAGCCAACACATATACTATCGGCTCTCCTCAACGCAGTGTTATTGGTATGCTAGTCTAGTCTGGGACTGCACGATGAAAATATTCCCTCCAACTATGCATATAAATTCGGGGAAGAAGCAGCGAGGGAAGTATGGGATGTTCCGCCAGAAAACAGAGGAACGGGAGCTGGAAATGATATCGTCAGATGTCGAACGAGAGCTTCAATCGCGCGAAATAGAGCGCGAAAGGGCTTTGAAGGTACTTGAACATGTCATCCTGGTTGTACTTAGAACTAAAAGTATGAATTATAGAAATCGCAGGATATATTGTCACAAGAGGCTAAAAGGTTCGCTCAAATGGAAGGGCAGCTCGAAATGTGCATGCGGAAACTAAAAAGCCTGGGAGTAAGCCTACCAGAAGATTAACGCTCTCAGCCATTTTTCTGTCTCCTTTTTTGCTTGGTTTTCTACTTTCAACCACACTTGAGCTCAGCAGAGATTGTAGTGTACCACTCTTCGCGGCTCGTCTTTTCTTTTCAATTCACGTGTACGCCTTGAATGTAACACACACGAGAGCGCTATATTTATGTGAGCACAACCTGTCCTACGTTCGCATGTATAGATTCGGGCAAAATGGCAAAACGATTTTGATTGACTTGTATGCGTTCTCGACACAACGTTTGGGAAGACTGTAGCCTACTTACAGTTGAAAATAAAGTTTTAAGTTCATGAGTGTAGGGTCTAGAAAAATGCATGCTGCTGGGGTCACCTCACGGTTTCCACGTTGGCAATTAACGCCTCATGTAACTGGGTAGTTGATGGAAAAAGACTTTCAATAGCGAACCCTGCCTTGAGCGAATTTGTCTTCCTGTATCAAAGGAAACGACATTTGTGCATGCTATATCTGATAGGGGTTAGCCTGTAGTGAACTGATATGTGAGCGCGAGGCTCAAAAATCAGGCAGATGTTCTGACGGGAAACCAGGCCTGTACCGCATGTAGATGGGAAACTGCACACGGAAGAAATACTCCGAGGCGTGGCTGCCACATGTTCTCGAGCTGAAAGGGCCGTAGGCTCACTGGTGGCTTTAGTGTTGTATTGACCCCTCTGCCCGTTCAATATCCATCAGGATATATATACGAAAAATCAACTGCAGCTAGACCAACTTTTCTGCCACCTCTGTCAACGATTCGATTGATATGTATGCTATGACCAAGAACAATCCTAACGGCGGCCGTAAATCTTCTTTAGGTGCAGTTCAGGTTGTGAGTTTTTATACAATCCTCATCTTGTTTCGTTCTTCTGACAGGAGGAATAGACCGAAGGCCGAACTACAGGAGTTGTACCATCGACCGGTAGCTCGCAACCATCTCCACAGCCAAACTCACGTAGACGAGCTAACTCCCAAGGTCAAGCCACCAACTTAGCAGCGATCCTCGAACAAATAAAAAACCGTGGAAGAAATAATTATCAGGTTTCACGGGTACTTCCTGGCTTGGGCTTGGCAAGCCTTTCTCCAATCTCCGAAGACTCGGTTAGCGAATCTAGCACTGGCGTTCAGCAGGTCGAGCCAAGCTTTTCAGCTAGCGCTCTTCTCAATAGGATTCGGAGGGAGCTCAAATCCAACGGTTTTGACCAGGGCCTTGGCAGGGTTCGAGTCGCTTCAGCCACGTTTTGCAGGCGCGAAGTTGGGTCGTATATTCGGTTGAACCTTCAAGGAGAACTAGGGAGCTTTAGCGATGTGTTAATGATCTACATGTCACCTTCCAAAAGCTTCGTCAACAGAGCAATTTCGTCCATCCTCAACTCCAAAACACCAGAGGATCTCGTTGATCCAGGTGACGCAAGCCTAACTTACAAAGCTGGTGTCTTGGTCACGCTAAAGACGCCTAGCCAGTCCTTGGAGCACATTGAACCTAGCCAGACGAGCGGCAAGCCTACCACAGATAACACTAGCTCCTTGCAGACTCGGGAGGATGGCTGCAAACCTGAAGCACGATCCGATGACCAGCAATTGGCCAGTTCTATTGGGCAGATATTTCCTAGTATTGTTCATTACCCCATTAACGGTACCTCTAAGGAGTCTCCCGCGACATGCTTAGATTATGTTGAGCCTGTTTTCTCAGGTGTCGAAACTGAGGTCCCACAGTATAAAGCTTCAGCTAGAACACCTGCACCTGAGCTCCAACATGGCCCTGGGCCTATTAATGCAGCATTGCCCCTCACATCGCCTCTTACCAATAAAGAAGCTACCATTGATAATATGGGTAAACCTGTACAGCCACGAGCCAAGAGTGGCTTACATACATCCTACTGTTCATTTGATGTATTGCCTCTGGGACCTATTGGTCCAAACCTACCTCGCTCCTTCGATCCTGATGTTCCAGCTCTGGGTCACTCTCCTAACGATGAGGCCGGGAAAACATTAGTTCCTGAAAACTATCTGTCGATGGGCCCCGATTCTCTTTCAGCAAGCGGGCGTGCTACAGACGGCCACGAACCACGTGATATGGACGGCCCGATTCCCGCCGACACCGCGGCTGGCAAGCGGTTAGCTGCCTCATGCCCCACTGAGTTTCAGCAAGACTCGGCTCTCTCAGCTGGTAGTTCGGCATCTAGGAATTCGATTTTTAGTACTCATCGATCTGGTTCCCAAAGTGGTACACCTCTTGCAACTTCCGGCCCTCTACCCTCAAATCATTTTATGAAAGGATTACCGGGCAAGCTTCGAACAAATGCACTAACCACCGGAGCTGTAAGCTTGTATTCTCGGACCGTTAATGGCATAAGAACGGGAGTTTCTCCAAAAACAAAAGTTGGCTTTTTCAGTATACTAGACAAGGCTCAGGCCGACCAGTTTGTACTTCGGAACCCCGGCTCTACCGTACTTGATATCGTTGTAGAGAATACGAAGATTTCACTCGAGGATATTGGCATATTAGCGTCAATTATATCATCTCGAAGCTATCAACATCCTCAGATTTCCCACCTGAATGACTGGTTTCTGTTGACGATGTGGCAGGGCTTGATTCAGCTCAATGATCCCACACTGCCAGGCAAGATGTCGTGGGACAATGCAGGCCCAGAACTTACTCTGCTGGAGGATGCGATGGGTCGGTTTGGTAAGAGGTCGAAGAAGTTTCGCTCAAAGATTCGAAAGGTCTAGCTGTTTGGCTTGTCTTTCTTGAGGACTGTGTTTATTGACTGCTATATTTTTCGACACAGGATGGGCGTCAACGCCAAGAACAGCGCTGGGCTACAAAACGTAAATCGCGCGAAGAGATTGATCAACGCGAAGAAGAGACTCAGGCCAATTTAAAGGCAGCTGACACTCTGTCTAAGAAAACCCAAGCGCTCGAGCAAAAGCAAAGGATGCTTGAAGAAAAATATAAGGAACTGTTATCCTCTGATGACAAACTCTAAGACTTGGAGAGAAGGGATAAGGTTGCCTCAAGCAGCTGTCATGCACGATGGGTATAAAAAAACTATATTTATGAGACAGCGGTTGGCATCCACGACGTCTACGGTTTATTGTTTATTACAGATAGGCAGATGCATGAATAAATTGCTATTCTAGAATAAAATATTACAACCCCAGCATCAGCAAAATCGGCTGGGCTCGCGAGGGGCGGGAATACTCCTGAGTGCTCCCTTTGCTCGTTTGGTCGTCACGAGGGCAAAAGAGCACCGGTTCTACGCACTCGTGATGAGCAAACGAGCAAAGGGACCACTCACGAGCAAATGCTGTCCTCCTGATTGCTCCAGAGTGATTCGGAGCTCCGGCGGATATCCCAGAGCAGTTATGTATCTGGGCGACAACAGGGGTGCGAAAGGCACACGTGACCCAGCAGTACTGTACGCGCATGAGAAGAACGTCGGTCCCGGTCCCAGTCGAGGTTGACGCGACGTTACGAATTTCCAATGTTCCATGTCCCAGCCCTCGCTAACACACTAGGACATACATTTCCTTTCTAGTAGCCAACATTATAACTAATAAAATATCAAGTTTATATGCACACATTGATTCAAATCGCCCCCGTAGTCTATGCTAAAGTCTAAAAGGTTATCTAAATACCTCTGCGTGCACATGAAGGCTCAAAACCGTCAAGCTTCAATGAGAAGTTGCACATGTGACAGTGGCATTCGATACCTTTTTTCTAATTTGAACTTTATCTGAATCACCTGTAAATTTCCAAGCAGTATAAGAGATACAGTCCACTAGTCAACGCTGATGGTTCTGAGAGTCACTATTGAGCTTGTCTGCCAGTAGATCCATGTCGCAATTTGGCGCCATAGCTGAATTCATCTGGCTAAGCCAATGCATTTACACACCTGGTTCAAGTATCTAGTCAGAAAACGACTGAGTATCAGAACCATCTCGCGGCCAGATCGATAAGCCCGGATTGCGTGAATGCTGCATAGCCACCGACGTTCGTGGTTGTCCCATGTCTCACGGCTGGCCGACGTGGGGGGACAGATGTACCAAGTAAGACTAAATAACACTGAGCGCCCGTTGCTTTTATGTAAGCGACGTTCTTCTCATGCGCGTACAGTGTACTGGCGAGAGAAGAGCGTCAGTCCCAGTCCCACTCAAAGCCGATGCGACGTTCGCAATTTCAAATGTCCCATGTCCCACCAGCCAACGACGTGGTGAGACAGAGGTTTCCTAACATGGTAACACGAAAATTTCTCGACACAATGTCTAATGTAACGCATATATCTCAACAAAATGTCCTCCTCGGCCCGTAATTTGAAAGAAAGGTAGCTAATGTTTACTTGAGCAGCACTCGAGCTGATGATATTGAGCTGTAATGATAACTTTTTCAGTAGCACTTATGTTGGGCTGTCGTACTCCAAAATCTGAGCTCTATACTGTCTTTGCACATATCTCTGATCTTACGCTGAAATACCTGACAAGTAATTTGGGTGCATATAAGCATGAAGAATCTCCCGAGGGTGTTGTCAATTTGGTTTCCCGTTCTACAACAGGTTGACATTTTCAGATGAATGTTGAACAACTAGAAGACCGATATCACACTTTTGTCAAACGACTTACACAGATCAGCCTAAGGTCTTAACTTCTCCCAAAAAGGTACGGCTAACTCTTCGTGCTTGCTCGAGAAAGAACACAGCCACTCACGTTCAAAGATGTCCCAGGTCCCGCGGCTGGCCGACGCGGCGGGACAGGGGTACCAAGTAGGTCCAAACAATGCCAAGCGCCGGTCGCTTTTATGTAAGCGACATTTTTTTCTCGCCAGGACAGCACTGCTGGGTCACGTGTGCCTTTCGCACCCCTATTGTCACCCCGAGTACCCATACAAGCCATAGCTGGTACGCAGATAATTTATTTTGCAAGCACAAAGCACTCTAGCCAACGGTTCCATGACCAACAAGTTCGTAAGGTGCTATGACTATAGATAATAAAACACGCGAAGCGGGGAATAACTTTATAACCGAGCAGCAGGCTTATAAAGCAGTGGCATCTGGTTACCTAGCCGCCCTTTGACGCAAGGACGAGTCACAATCCTTTCGGTTCAGAACGTGTCAGCCAATACATCCACGCGCATAGCAATGGGGAAGCATTCGAACTCACCCAGTCTTGCCTATGATCTCGAGCTCTGGATCGATCGTAAACTCGATAGATCGAACAAGCGAGTACAGTAGCGCTTTCGTTCTGGTATCAAGCCCTGTTAGCTGCATACTATAAAAATCTAAACGCATATACTCACTCGACAAGCGCAAAACGGTATCCGATACATGCATGGTGTCCGTGAATAAACCTACGCCTGGGTTAGTGCGGGTATTTCACTCAAGGGGAGCGTTACGCACGTCATGAGGTTACCAAAGACGCCTGGCATGTCTTTCACCGCAGCAGGCAGGTCATCCCAGCGCTCAGGTCTATTGGTTATCTCAGAATACAGTTTACTTCACAAGACGATCATAACACGCACCGAAACTCTAGCGCATCGTTGCCCCACACATCCTTGGAACGGTTGATCGCCAGAATTGAGATTCGTAGAGTGTCCCACTTCTGAATCCTAATCCACCTATCAGATAAAGCAGACATATGCTATAGAAAATCACTCACCTGATCTCGGACTGAGTCACCCCGTTCCTATCCGTATAGCTCTGTCCAACTGGTATCACAGCATCTTCAGTAGCCTGCCGGCTTATCACCGGCACCGCAGGATACACCCGAAGAACCTCGCGCACGACCTTGTCCAGGTACGGTAGCTTCTCGAGCTCAGCCATTGATGGCTCGTCACCGAGCTGAGCGCTCTGCAGCTCTTCGCGGAGTTTAGATTGGACTTCAGGGTACTTGGTAAGCGCGTAAAGGGCCCAAGTGGTGGAAGTGCTAGTGGTTTCGTGTCCGGCAGCAAGGAAAGTCGAGATCTCTTCATGTGATTGTTAGTACTCCTGCCCAGCTCTTTAGGCGTTTTACTCACGCCCCAACACCTCGTCGTCGGTCATGGTCTGGTCTGCCTTGGCGCCTTCAGCTACCTGTGCCATGTTGGACTTGATGAGAACCGACAAAATATCGCGTTCTTTAGACGCCGCGCCGTCTTTCTCTTCCTGGAGCAGCAACGCCTTCTTGTCCGCAACGATCTTGGATCCGAGACGGTTCATACTGTCCAATAAATGAGTAAATAGCACAACAATATTTCTCTCTACTCACGTCTCAATGTTTGCCCTTAGACGACGGTTCTGTTCAGTGGGCTAGAGTCGATGATTAGTTGCGAGTTCTGGTTCTTGAGTATCTTACATACAATTCCTAGTAACCTTGTTCCCAATCCTTTTAGTCGTTCAAGCAGCGAGTTATCTTCGTCCGTATCGAATACCTTGCTAAACGCTTTAGCAAGTTCATCCTCGTCCCCGGCACGGAGAGAGTTGAACTCGTATCCGAATCCTGTCATAATATATCATGATTGGAGCAAATTGAGGACGAAAAACACTAACCTGCAACCCCAATAATATCTAGAGTAGCGTAGCTTAGCCACTGGAGTATATCGATAGTTGCTCCTTCAGTGTTGTTACTCATTTGGTCGAGTAGGATGTCTCGAAGCTAAGATGAGATTTGGTCAGTCGTATCATCTGGCTGGCAAAGACTAAAACGCACTTGGTTGGCCTTCTCGCAGAAGATCGGCACCAGGGCTCGAATCTGAGGCTGCCCGAACGCAGGGTTCTGAGAGAGGGAGCTCGTCAGAACAAGCTTACGGCGATTAGATGTATGATGTACTCACCATTATTCGACGCTGCATTGAGGAAATGGCGGTAACATTCAGTCAGAGGTTCAGAAGACAGAAAATCAGAAAATCAGATTGACCTGGCGTTTGTGTATCTCGTAGTCGGCGGCCAAAAGACCTACTCCACGATGAGACATACAGCAAGCAGAACCGTACTAGTCATTCTCACCTTGGCCCAGGACCCTAGCAAGCCCTTGCCGGTTTCGCTCGGCTTTGAAGAACGTGCGTGACTGGGTCATGATACTACGAATGAGAACGTAGAATCAATAACGCATAGCAAAACATGAGGGCGAAACTCACTAGTTTACAGCGCGAGTGTCGACCGTCAATAATTGGTACGACTGGCAACGCAACAGCTACGCTCAGTAACGGTTCTCCAACCAGCTCAAGCGCAACGTACCCCGAAAAATCCCCAGTAGCGCATAGTGTTTCCATACTTGTCAGTCCATTCTTCCCATAGACTCGTATTTTGATCCCTGAGGAGCGTGAGTAGGTTGCCGAGAAACAAGTGGTCGCTCTTCGGGCCAGGCAGGTGTCGGAGTGGAGACCTCCAACTGTTGACGACCCAGAGTAGGTCATCCCTCTGCTTGACTATGACGAGACCAGCAGCGAGACAGAGAATATTGGTAGTATTTATGTAGTCCATCATATCTCTAGACTGGGCAAGGTTTGGTGCGAGTGTTGTAGAATCGAGCGCGGTGGTGTTGACTAGGACTCAACACCAGCAGCGCTTTATAAACTCTCCGTTTCATAGCGAGTCAGTAAACGTAGCTGCGGGCAAGAAGAGAGCTTGCTGCGTTTGATAGGGCGTGGATGCCGCATCCTGGGCGGCAATCGCTGGTCGTGCCGCAGACGTGGCGGGAGTGGGTGATTACATAATCTGCTGCGATTGGTGTGCCTTTCTCCCGGACTATCAGTCGAGTATTTTTAGTCCACGTCGGTATCGTCACTGCACTGCTGGAGCTCGCACGCAGTGATACACTGCTGCGATCCCATCTGACCGTATGCCGATTGTGGATTGATGGTGTCCCAATACGGTGAACGCTCGTCTCCTGTCCCGATTTTCTCGGTCATCCCTCGGAGTGATAACTTGTGGTAGAAGCTGAAACTACAGCCACTTTATCGCTCACCTGATGTTCAAAAACCCTAGAAGCTAGTTTGACGGACTTGAATGATGTTTCGATATGGTACACGTTAGTCGGAGCAAATGCAACCCTCCCGCATAATTGGATTTAACATACGGACAAATCGTGTCTTAAGCTCTAGTGAGTGTTTGGGTAGTCGAAGATTTGACTTGCCATATGCACCGGTCAAACCGGTTGCTGGTGGAGTTCCGCGCACTTAGAGTGCATATGTTTATACACTGGCCGTACTCCAGATCACAAGCACGTGGACGTCAAAATTGAAGGATAACTAGTCTTCTATAAGTATCAGCGAGGCTCGGACGCCTTGTGATAAATATTCAGTTGGCACAGTTGTAGCTTCCTGCTCGGCCTATCAAGGACAAATTAATTACCAGCAGCAGATGTCTAATCATCACTCCAATGTCGAGACGACGACCATCGCGGACTCAATTATCCCAAATATCAGTCTAGCCAGGCCACGAAAGAAACTCAATTAATATAGGCACGGGCTCACATCGCCAATATTCCGAAACAATTTAGGCATTTAATGAATGGTGTGGTATTGAAGCTGCTATCGTACAAGCAAATGGGGTATATGTATAGTCCGCCGATCATTTGGGAATCCCAACTATAGGGAAGCCGCCAGCTTGCATTTCAAAGGCAGTCGGTTTCCTTCCTTCGAACTCGATTTGACACATGGCCGGACTGATATAGCCCTAGGAAAAAGTAATGTTAGATTTTGAAAGCCAAGGTCTACACGGAACGTGTATTAAGACTTACCCAGTCTTGCTCTCAATCTCGAGGCTAGGATCAATCTCAAACTCGATTGCCCGTACCAGCGAATACAGGAGCGCTTTGATCCTAAAAAAAGCACGTGAGCAGGGACGCATTGAATGAGAAATCAGTACCCACTCGATGACCGCAAAACGGAAACCGATACATGAATGACTTCCCACGGAGAAACTGAAACAAGGTAAGCTTCATCATGCAGCAGAATCAACTCCAATGAACGTACGTCATTACATTACCCCAAACACCTGGCATTTCTTTCACAGTTTGAGGGGTATCATTCCAACGCTCAGGCCTGGTCATTTTAAGCGTGAGCATAGGCTAGTGTGATGTGAGATGGGTATATGCGTACCTAAACTCCATGGCATCCTCGCCCCATACGTCCTTCGCACGATTCATAGCCAGAAGCGGGATCAATACGCCATCTCCTTTTTGCATCCTACATACCAAACACCCCATTACGAAAAATTTTCTTAATATGGAACATCTAGACGCACCTAATCTCTTTATGCACCACACCATAGCGATCCGTGAACTCCTCTCCAACTGGCACAACAACGTCCGTAGTGGCTTCTCGTCCAGTGGTAGGCACAACCGCATGGATACGAAGAGTCTCTCGAACAACGCTGTCAAGATAAGAGAGCTTGTCCAGATCTGACATGGATGGCTGGTCTCCGAGCCCACAGTTTTGCAACTCATAACGCAAGCGGGCTTGAACTTCGAGATGCTGTGTAAGTGCGTATAGAGCCCAGGCAGTAGTGGTGGCGCTTGTCTCGTGGCCGGCGATGAAAAACGTAGAGATTTCTGTTACGTTCGGTTGATAATGTGAACCGACTAATGATAACAAAGTATACATACGACCAAGGATCTCTTCGTCGGACATTGACTGATTCTCGTGTCCCCCTTCCTCTTCTGCCATCACGTTCGATTTGATCATAAGTGTAAGTAGATCACGACCTTGTAGCTCAGTGTTGTTTTTGGCATCGTTGTGTATCATGCCTTTCTTATCGGCTATGAGTTGTTTACCGATACGGTGCATACTAAGAACGATACCATCAGCAGCAAATCCGCTCGACCACTCTAATTTTGACTTACATCCCGAGGTTAGCATCTAGTTCCCGGCTTCCTTTGGTTGGCTGAAACAGATTGAAGCTTTCGTGAATAGCGGCGCGTGAGTGCATACTGGTGAACATACGAATCTAAGGAAGTAGTGCAGCGCGGCTTCGGCCAGCATCATTGTTGTGATGTCCTTGTCCCAGGCAAATATTTTCTTGAACGCCTTGGCTAGCTCGTTCTGGTCTTCGCCTCCAATGGAATCAAATTCGTACCCAAATCCTATAACACACCAAGTTCCAGATTCGAACAACCGGGTTAAAATCACGACGTACCAGCCGACCCGATTATATCTAGCGTTGCACGACTGAGCCAGGAGAGTACGTCAATCTCGGCGCCTTCGGGGCTATTGTCGATTGTCTCTACCCAAGAGTCACGAAGCTATGGATGGTTAGTTGTGCCCATCAAGCTAGGCTGAATGATATTATGCACCTTGTTTGACTTTTCGGTAAAGATAGGCACCAAATATCGGATCTGCAGCGCTCCGAACGAAGGATTCTACAGTGAAATATACATGAACGACATTTCGTATATGAGGAAGGTATTTATATATACCATGATTCGACGCTGAGGAGTTCGATAAAATCATATAAGTTCTAGCACAGAATGGCGAGTCAATTTGCTCACTTGTTTCTTGTGAGTCTCCAGGTCAGCCGTCAACAAGCCTATAATCATCCAATCAGCAGCTCGAAATAAAAACGTTTATATCCGAGTAAGCTCACCTTTTCCCAGGATCATTTCCGTGCCAAGCTTTGCAGCTTCAAGTCGTTGAAACGAATCGGGATGATTCATGATGCTAGATCATGGAAAGGATGTCACTCGAAGAGCACACAAACACCCATATGAGACCCACTAGTGAATAGCCTTCATGTCGATCGTATACAACTGATGTGACTATCCGCCAAACCGCAAGTCAATATCAGGCGAGGTATAATACTAATTGGGAACACAAGACATACCCCAAGGAATCCCCGAAACCTCAACGTCTTCCCGTGTTTGTCGACCCATTCTTCGTACATAGATCCAGTCTGCTCATTTACGAGTCTCATGAAATGTCCGAAAAAGAAGCTGTCGTTCTTCGGACCACTCAAGCGCCGAAGCGGAGACTGCGCCGCGCGAATCGGCCAATAAAGATATCCCCTATATTTGACAACAACGATGCCACATAGCGTGAAAAATAGGCTCTTGAGCGAGATATGACGCGACAAGCTAGAAAAGTCGAAATTAAAATCCATGGTAGCTGTTTCTTCTCAAGTGCAAGTGAGGGAGAGGTGCTGTGACCAAGTCGAATCGAACCTCGAGCTCATTTATACTTCTCAGGCCTAAAGCTGCCGCGCAAGTCTGCCGAATCCAACATAGGACTAGTTAACCAACACAGGGCTGGTTACCAGAAATGCCAGGCCGAGCGGCGCGCGATTACGACGCACGCGGAGGAATGAGGATCAATCAAGCGAGTCATCTTGGCCAAGAGTGGGACTGAATAGGGCGGTGCTCATCGTCAAGATCCACTGATGACTAAGCAAATGTCGGCGCTTCGGTTGCCTTGGGAGAAACGCTCAAGATTACCTCGCTCGCACTTGAAGCGACCCGTGTCCCGAACCTTTATAATATGCTTTACCTCCTACACACGATTTCACAGCATTCTACATAAGTGCTCTGTCAAGCATGGATTGGCAAAAGTACGCGTCTCAAGAAATGACTTTGTCTAACCACCAGTCGTACACTCTTTATGTCTTTGCGTCGCTTCAAGCAACTGGTTCAGGGTCCACGCGACCATCTAGCCCACCAGCCAGAGAAATGCTGGTCCCTGTCATATGCCGGGACGCAGTAGACGATGCTAACAATACAACTTGTGTAGCAACGTCAAGTGATGTCGCAATTCTTTTCAGGGGTGTGCTGATGAATAGGAAGAAAGTCAACGACACTGTGAATCACAAAGACGGAACATAGTAGCATAATAACTCACGCAGCCAGCGTGCGTTGTAAAAGCGTCTTATCTGAGAGGAGTGACTTGGCCATGCCTGTATTAACCCATCCCGGCGAGACAGCATTGACGCGGCCTTCAGGAGCGATTTTCACCAGTTCGTACTTGAGCGTCTGCACGAAGCCAAATTGTAGGCCGGATGATGCACATGCGTAATCTGTGATACATCTTAGCTCAAATCAGTGTGCAATGCAATTAGATTGTGCTCACCAATGTGGCCTTCTTCTCCATAAGTGGCACAAGTACTGCCTATCACGACAATTGCCACTTTAGACATATCTGGCTCACGACTTGGGCGAGGTGCTCGTAGGCGACGTAAAAACTCTCGACTAATCAGGAATGAACCTATCCAGGTCCGAGGCATGAGCATGCTCTGAAGGAGTAAGGATTGATGACTCCTACCCGTCATGTTAATGTCGACTGTACGTTTCCATTGCAAAAGGCTCATATCGATTAAATCAATGTCGTCCAATGTCCAGACTCCGTGGCATACTACACGTGGCTGAGTTAGTCACAGAAGGCCAGAGCAGAGGAGGGTATCACATATCAAGACCTGTGCTTCCTGGTGAAAGGACTGCTCCATATCCTCAAACATTTTCTTGACAGCTTGTTCGTCTGTGATGTCTGCCTGAAGCAATGAAAGCCTATCTGGCGTTTTTGCCTTGATTTCGAGGAGACTCTCTGGTTGAGTGTTGTAATGTGCACTAACGCATGCACCATGACCTGGCAATGCGGGTGATTATGAGTATGGAAATATGTGAGCCATTTGAAAGCCTAAGATGAATTATTACCAAGAAACAACTTAGTAACTTCAAATCCAATGCCACCAGAAGCACCAATAACTAAAACATGAACTCCATGGAGCCCTAGGTCCATTTTAAACTCTTCTCGAACGGTTGAACAATTTGTTGAACAAATCCTACGAAACTGGCAGCTAAGATCGAGTAGATTTGACGTGGCTTCAAAATGGTACCTACTTTTGCAGAGGATAACGGTGGGGTAAAGTAGAAGCGAACGAATATGAGCGCAGAACGAGAGGAGTTGCTGGTTATCTCCGGATGATCTCTCTTGTTAGGCTGCTTATATAAGAACGGGGTGAGCATACAATGCAACACAACTATGAGATAGACGGAAGATAAGGACGGACGGTACGGCATTATATTAACTGTGGCCGAAGTGGATGTGCCGTGACACCCAGATTCAAATCGGCTCTGAGAATAGCAGTGGTGGAGCAGAGAGTTCAGTTTGGTGGCGTGTGAGGCTTAGGGAGCAGGGTTCCGTCCATAATATTAGGGGTTACATGGTTTATACCACCAAAGATTTTCACAATCACTTGCTCTCTCGAGCATGCCAATCGATCTAGCGTATTTCTCTTAGGAAGAAAATTATTTCTTGCGCATCTTGATTTTACGCTGCGTAGAAATCTGGATACGTATCTCAAAAATGAGATATCGTGAACCCTTCCGGGTTCAGCTGCGAACGGAGTGCTGTAGCCGGAGTTTTTACCAAATATTTTGCCGAATAGTGAACGACGCCTGGTCCTCTAAATTTGAACTTCACATGCTGCAAGTAAAAGTCTGCTCCACAACACTGAAATCTACGTTAGAGCTAATAATCTAGTACCTGCATGTATGCGCTCTGTTTGTATTTCTTTGCCCTACAACTACTTCATATGGCGTTACAGCTATCTTCCAGATCCTTAGTTCCCTACTCTCGTGTTAAGCCAAGTTTCATACACATATCTTATTTCGCCCGAAATCTTCCCCGCGTAAGAGTCTGGTTAATTTCAGCCAGGTTGGCCAGTGATTGTAGGTACAAGCGATCCGGGGGCTTGCCTTGCACCGTTTGCTGGGTCTCCTGAGTACGCACATGCATTGTTGCGCGTAGGCAATCATCTGGTGCAGGTCGGTACTCCGAAGGTCGTTTTATTAGAAAGCAATGTCAGATAGAACCGTATCCGCTTCTTCAGGCGATTCAGCGCTCATTTTGATGTAGGCGTTCTTCATTTTTTGTGACGGTGCATACACGTACCAGCGCTTGGCAGCATATGTCGTTAAATTTTCTGGTCTGGGCTACATGCGTCGACAATGTCCTTTTCTGAAGATCACACAGGGGAGTATCTTTTTTGCTGCAAAATCTCTTTGACCTCGCGCTCTCTGATGCTCATAACCCGTTAACGATGTGTTATCGTGACCGAAACACTCGAATACAGGTAACCAAGCCAAAAATGTTACATGTACATGCATATATAGTCATAAATAGCCAAACCAATAGAACGAATATGTGTGAACGAAATGCGCCTAAGCGATAACGCAGTAGTTGCCGCCACCGCTGCCGTCGCCCTTATCCTGATTGACGGGCTCGGGAGTGTAAGTGTAAGTGGTAGCAGAATCCATGAGTACGAGTACGAGTAGCTGAGTAGATAGGAGTGTACTAGCTTGGAGAGATGGATGAGAGAAGGGTGGGGTTTATGTATACGCTCGAGGTGGCCAACAGCAACGGTATCGGAGCGTCATCGACTCATCTCTAACTAAAAAGACAATAAGGATGTCTCATGAACATCGAGTGTGCCTAGGCACATGGTTCCTGAGGACAATAGGGGCTCGGAGAATTGCGGTCGAATGCGCGTCATTGAGGTACCAATTAGGAGTTTGTTAAGTGAACTTCTCAGAGAAACGTGGTCTTTCAGGTACTCCGCCGGCATTTGGACCGGCGGCGCGGTCTTGCGCGCCGTAAACTACAACCAAGCAACAAGTTAGTAGCCGGTTGGGCCATCCGGTGAATGTCTCACCGAGAGTTATAGTTGGCAGAACCTAGTGACACTCGTAGTGTTTCCATCAAATAATGCGATGGCGCAAATTCAGGGCACTATACTCAAAGATAATAGGGGTCTGGCCCATCAACGAATACAATAATAGTGTTTTTGGGGCCCTTGGCTGTGAATCGGAGATAGATTTATTGTTTGAAAGGGAAGCGTGAGGAAAGCATTGTCTGGCTGATTCGTAAACAATATGTTCTTAGTGGTAGGGCAGGTCTTTCATGAATGCTTCGGCCATCGAAATAGCCCGAGGGCTATTGTTGGTTCAAGTATTCTAGACCTTACAAGTCAAACAAGACTAAAGTAGGAATAGTGACACGACATTCAGTCAGTGAACCGAAGAATAAAGGTTCTACGAATCACAGGATAATTTGAGCCCATGCATCTAAGGTATAGCTAACATTAGCTAAAGACAAAGACAAACCAATATCGCCACACAGTCTAGCAAAACCTGATCTAGCACGCGAGAATAATTGCTGAACTATCGTGACGTCGACGGTATTCAAATTGAATCTACGATTATGAAAATATATGAAGCAGGAACGGTTGCCGACTGAGTAACAGTCCAAGTTACATAGGCGCCGATAGCTTGCATTTCAGAAGCAAATGATCCCCCTCGCTCGACTTGGATTTCACGCACGGTCGGATTGATATAACCCTAGTCAAAAAGCAAATTTTAAGTTTTCGAATAATAGGTACTACGCGGAGCATATGCTTCTGGCTTACCCCGCTACGCTCTCAACCTCATGTTTAGGATCGATCCCGAATTCGATGGATTGAACTAGCGAATAAAGTAGCGCTTTGATCCTAGACACGGGCGTGAGTCAAAATCTCTTGCAAAGTTTCAATACTTACTCGATGATCGCGAACCGAAATCCAATGCACGAGTGACTTCCCAGAGAGAATCTATGAACCGCTTGAGCAACGTCACGTAGCAAATTCAAGTCCAACAAACGAACGTCATCAGATTGCCCCAAACGCCTGGCGTTTCTTTTACGGCCTCTGGAAGGTCATTCCAACGCTCAGGTCTGCTCATTTCAAACGTGAGATAAGTTCAAAATGATGTGAGATGGGTATATGCGTACCTGAACTCCATAGAATCTTCTCCCCAGACATCCTTCGAGCGATTCATGGCTAGAATCGGGACCAGGACAGTGTCTCCCTTTTGCATTCTGCCGAAAGTTCAATTAGCGATACGCACCCCAAAACCGAGTGTATGTACACACCTGATCTCCTTGTGAACAACACCGTGAATGTCCTTAAACTCTTGCCCAACCGGCACAACGATATCCGTAGTAGCTTGTCTTCCAATCGTGGGCACAACTGCATGAAGACGAAGCGTTTCACGGACAAAAGCATCAAGGTACGGAAGCTTGTCCAAATCTGACATGGACGGCTCTTCTCCAAGCCCGCAATTTTGCAGTTCGTGACGCAGACGGGCTTGAACTTCGGGATGCTGTGTGAGTTCATACAACGCCCAGGTAGTGGTGGTGGCACTTGTCTCATGGCCAGCGACGAAAAAAGTAGTGATTTCTGTTAACCTTGGTCAATAAAGCGAATCGAGTAATGAGAATAGACTGAACGTACGACCAAGGACTTCTTCGTCGGACATTGTCTGATTCTCGTGTCCTCTCTCCATTTCTGCCATCATGTTTGATTTGATCAGAAGCGTCAGGAGATCGCGGCCTTGCAGCTCGGTATTGTTATTGGTGTCACTCTGTATAATGCTCTTCTTGTCGGCTATGAGCTGTTTACCAATCTGGCGCATACTGAGAACAAGTATTATTAACACTGCGTCTACATGGCTTTTGATTTCAGCTTACTTTTCATGTGTAGCGTCCAGCTTTCCTTTCGTTGGCTAAAAATGGAATCATGACTTCGTAAATAGTTGCATCTCAGAATGTTTGAATTGACGTACAAGTGGGAAGAATCGCCTCAGAATGGCTTTGATCAACAACTCTGGTGTAATATCGAAGACTCCAGCTAGCCCACTCCCACTCCAGTTCTGAAGAGAGTCGAACTCGTGTCCAAATCCTGTGGCACATTGTAACTTGCCTTCATGCAATAGAGTTCGAAAAACAACATACCAGCGGATCCAATTATGTCCAACGTTGCACGACTGAGCCAGAAGAGCACATCAATCTCGGGGCCATCAGGATTATTGTTGATTAAATCCACCCAGGCGTCACGAAGCTACAATTGATCAGCAGTGTCAATTGGAGCAGGCGTGCGGCGGGACATACCTTTTTTGACTTTTCCATGAAGATTGGCACCAAGTTTCGAAGCTGTGATGCTCCAAAAGACGGGTTCTATCGTAGAGCACGGATAAGTAGCAGCTATTTATAGTGAACTTTCAGACTCACCATAATTCGACGCTAGAAATCCCATGAAATTGGGTGAGCAGCACAACTCACTATCAAACCAATTCGCTCACCTGCTTCTTGTGAGTGTCTAAATCAACTGTTATTAAGCCTATAGTTGGCCAATAAGCAACCAAGTGATGATTTTATTTGTAGATATGCCCACCTTTCCCTAGGACGAGTTCCGTACCGAATTTTCCGGCCTCGGGGCGTTGAAAGGTATCGGAATGCGTCATGATGCTACAGATACGAAGAATATGTCACTGGATGAATACACAAACGTTCATAGTAGACCTACTAGTGGATAGCCCTCATGTCGGTCGTACATAGCTGATACGACTGTTCGCCAGACTACAAGTTAATATCAATCAAAACATGGTAACAAACACATACCCCAAAAAACCCGCGAAATGTCAACGTTTTTCCATGCTTCTCTGTCCAATCCTCGTATATAGTTCCACCCTCCTCGCGTGTAAGTCTGAAAAAATGTCCAAATAGGAAGCTGTCGTTCTTTGGACCATTCAAGTACCGAAGTGGAGACTGCCAGGCGTGAATTGGCCAATAAAGATATGATCGATACTTGACGATAGCAAAACCACATAGCGTGAAAAACAGATTCTTGAGCGAGATGTGAGAAGGCAAGCTAGTCAAGTCATACTCGAAATCCATAGTAAACAGCAGTTTTCAGATGCAATTGAGGGAGGGATGCTGTGACCAAGTCGAAACCAAGCTCATTTATACTCCGCAAACTCCATATTGAACACGAACGGCATTACCAAAAGTGGCCAGGCCGGGGGACCCGCCGGTCGGAGGATAGCGGTTATCCTCCGCGAAGTGCTATAATTAGCTCGTTGAGCAATTTGGTTTCGGCGATTACGACATGGAGAAAATGACGATCGAAGCGGCAAGTTCATCTTCTAGACCAAGCTAGTTTGGCGCTTAGCGTGGGGTCTAGACCAACTGACCAACCTACGTTTTGTCAGGTGCGCTGGACGACAAATATATAGGCACAAACCGCTGACGTCCAAAGAGCCTAGCAAGCCGCGCTTAAGTTCTAGGTTTATAAAAAGGAGATGGCTCCACCAGTTATTGATGACTTCAAAATCCCAATCCATTTTTTGTCCAGCAACCGTCTACACAATCAAGTATTGCTCAACCCCAACCTTCATCTCCTTGCTAAACTCGACCACAGACCCAGGCTCGTTTACCCTCTCAATGTTTTCAACTTCGACTCCAATCAAGCTCTTCTCAGACTTGAAATCCACCTATACGACATAACGCATTTAGCAACGTAAAGAGAAAATTGATTGAGCCTGCGTACCTTGACTGGGAAAAACGCCTCGGCATCGTCTCCGCCAACACTAAACTCTAGGGCCCCAGTCGTCTCGGTATCAGCTGAGACTTGGGGGGTTGTCCAATCGAGCGAGTGCGTGGATGGGTTAATGGTCCATGAGCCGGTGTGGGAGGCGACGGTTGGGTATGCTCCACTCCTAGACGCATAGATGGTGTTAATATAAGTTGAGAATCGGGGAGTGATAATGGCATACGGAAGAGGGATACTAATCGTCAAGTCCTGTAAATCCAGTTCCTTGTTTTCAAGCTCCCACTCGATATTAACTTCGCAGGTACCATCACCAGCCGGAGAAGGCCAGCAATTGACTATTATCAAAGGATCAGTATCGGCTCGAGAAATAAAGGAAAGAAGTGAACTCACTGGACAACGGAATCCCGGTTTCGTCCTTGGATCCCCACCTCCACTTCAACACACCCAAAGGTTGTCCAATAGGGAACGCCCGGGCAGGATCCTTCAGCCTAACTTCTCCAGCAACACCAACACCGCCCGCAAACTTGGCAACATTCGGATGCTGCTTGAACTGAGCTCCAGCTCCTCCTGTCGGCGCAATCGCAAGTTTGATACGCGCATCAACCGGATCGTTAACCTTCAAATCCAGATCGCCCATAATCTCCAACTCTTTCGGACGTCCGTCACGTAAGATGGTAGCTTTTATGCGTTCACGGATGACAACGTGGACCGAGCCCTCTTCAACGCTCGGCTCGGCTGGGGACTGGACGGCGAGAGGTGTAGTGGGGAGAGGTGTGCTTGGCGTCGAAGCTTCAGGTGTGGCCATTTCGCCTCCGAGAGCGTCAAAGAGGTCGGACTGCTTCGCTTTTTTGCCGAGTTTCATGCCGGATGCCTTGAATGCTGGTTTGACGGTAGATGGCTGGGGGGATACGGCACTATACAATCGGCAACGACATCAATTGTAGTTAAGAATGACGAGAAAAATAGACGCACCGACGCTCAGCAGGAGGTTCGAACCTCGGCACACTCGAATACCCTCCACCACCCATCCCTGGGTTGAGGTAGTTGTTTCCTCCCCCACCCATTCCGCCTGCCCGAGCACGTTGCTGAGCTTCGCGTCGTTGCATCTCGAGCTGCTTCGCGCGTCTCTTGAGTTCCTCCTTCGCTTCCGCCTCTTTATTCTAGATATCCAAAAACGCGTGAGACGGGATAGAGAGATGACAAGACCTGTACGCACCTTGGCAATGATTTCCTGTATTTTCTCTTCATGACTCTCCATCTCCAAGATACTTCGAACCTGCGCAAGCCCAACCTGTTCCCTGTACCCAAGATTCACGACCTCATCAAACGCGCCGAGGAGGTCGAACGCGTTGCGAACGATCTCTCGCTCATCTGCACTCCTGCACATATCCGACACCACTCTCGCAAGTAGATGCAGTGTATCAATGTCTTGCAAAATGTTTGAGCCTTTATTGGTGATTAGGAGGATATATAACTCCTCTAGCGGCTGGTACACGTAGCGCACATCTTGCGCCTCGATGGAAGTGTGCTGAGAGTTGGCAGGGATGAGTTTAGGGAATGAAGCAAGCAGGCCGTCTATGCGTGAGCGCGCCATGTCACGGAACTGGCGCGAAATGACCGCTAGAGTGATGAGCGTGTATTAATATGTAGCTCTTTCTGGTGAGGGTGTAGCTGCTCACGTTTTCCAGCCTTTGTGCATATTGACGCCGCCAATACAACCTACGAATACTATTGTTAAGCACGATGTACAACGTGTTCTACTGATCATTGGAGTACCATTTTTGTCGGATGGGGAAATGAGGTCAAGAAAGAGGAGGATAGGGTGAACGTGTCAATAAGCGCTTAGCCTCACGTGATGTTTTCGCACGATCAATCCCGCGCCGGTGCGCTGACGAGCAAATACAGCGTTCCTGAGCGCTTGGGATTTCGGGTGGTGTACGGTGTCCGCTTCGGTTTCACGTGTCTGGTCTATGCTTCAACATAGAAGTTCACAACTGGAACTTTGTCGTCTCCTCCTCATCCATGCCCAACCATGGCGAAAAACATGCCGTCGCACCGCACAATCGCAGTCTGCCTTTCCACGTCATGGTCTTTTTCGTTTGCCAGCCGGCTTGTTAACAGCGAGTAAGAAGATATGCAACTACCGGCATGCTTGACTTACTAGGTTTTCCTTAGGCAGCAGTCTGTGAGGCTCTTTACGCCTTCTCCACATTATTGGACACTCACAAAGCGGAGTATTGCCAACTGGATTATGAGAAAACAAGGTTCGTTTTGCCCGACAAATAGCATATATATATATGCTCATACTGTGGGCCAAAGATGCACCAATACCTAAGACTCAAATTGGCGAAATCTATGATTATATACTGAATCTGTACAAGCCAATGGATCACGTTTGGTTTGTGTATCCCATTATTTACGGATTTACCTATAGATTCCTAAGCCGCTTTTGTAGCCTAATCATAGAAAATGGTCATGAGCTTGTCCCAGTCATCCAGATGCTGGCAGTGGCACTGGTATGCGGCGCACAGCTTAGCTCGCAAGAGTAAGCTAACCAACTATATTACTAGACGACCGGAGTGCCTCCAAAGTACTCAAACTATGACGGTGGACGAATCAAGGTGCCTATCAAGTAAGTATACTTCCTACCTATGTTAAGAGGATCAACCACTCAAGCCTAAACAGGTTGATAGTTGTTCACAGTAAGCAGCGCGCACTGTCTTCGCTTAGGTAGTGTGTCCTACAATCAAACTCCAGATCCTGGTCCTCAGTGGAATCGTGAAGACACTCTTGCCATACAGTCGTGCGTATAGTCTATTGAGCCAATATAGCCAACACTCATAAATGATAATCCTTGATCCAGGCTTCGTTCGATTGAGCACACACTCATATGCCACAGTAGCAGCGATGGTATACAAACATCTTGGATCACCAAAGGTATAAATGATTTGGTAGTTCGTCGAGAGGTGAGCATTACCTTCCACATTTTAAAGCATGGATGCTGAAATATATTGAGTTCTGGGGTCTCTTCGTTCCTAAGAAGAAGCTGCAAAAGCCGCTACCAGACAGCTGGCATCAACTGGTTTTGGATCAGGTAGTGGCAGTATGTTCTAGAATTCTCAGACCTGACTCGGATCTACCTAACCATATGTTTTTAGTATCAGGCTCGCTTTTTTCTTCACTACAACTCATTCTGGCGCCGGAATGCGGATGTGTTCGATACAAAACACACCTGGAAACAAGAATGGAGCACATCCACGCCAGGCGACGGTGTAATAGATCCGGATGTACAATCGTATGCAGCCAGGACATACCACCTTGCCCGGTATCGGGCTCCTGCATGGCTTCAGGTTGATGAGCGGCCGCGGGCTTCTCGATCCTTGCAGACTGGCCAGTACAGTCTTACTTTGGAATGGACTGTGTGGTCATCCACATGTACATGGCCGATTAACATATCATAGCCATTTTCTTCCCATGCTTAATAATAGCCCTCACTATGAGACTTTCTTTTCTATTATTTCCCTCCTTCTGGTACGCGCCATGTTGTAGAATCGGGGCGGGTCGGCCCGGCTCCTTGACGCTGACTGGTTTCCCTTGAGCTCCTATCCGGGGATGTGTGCGGTCTATCTTGCGCTTGCGGCGCAATCCAGTCATTTCTTCGCTCCTATCGCTGCGCGCATTCGTGATTGACGCGCTATCCTCGCTGCAGGAAATAGGGCTGTTGAAAGAGAAAGTAGATGCAAATAGTGGTCATTCTTGTTTAGCTCTCGAATCGTTTTTTTGATAGCCTAAACCACGTACGCATCGACCGTTGTATGTTCGCGTGACAATCTGTAGATGTAGTGTGATTGTGGCAGGGGCCGACTGAAATGAAATGTTACGGAGTGTTGACAACTTTCAAAGGACAGCATATATGCATCCAATCAATCAAGGATACATTCATCTTCTCCTCTAAACCGTAATAAAGACTAGATATTTAACTAGGGCATGGTCTGTCATTATGACCTAGGTCGTGCGCTAGAATCCTTGTCATGATATCATCTTCAGAGTTTTGGTCGTGGCAGTCATCCACACTTTCCTGCCCTGCTCGCTCGTCAGGCCTAAGATCATAATGCCACCAGACGCAGCGCCAGTGCTGCCAAAGTTGCTCCAAGGGCGATGATAGTATTGGTATATTTCTGAGAAGAGATTGTCCTGTTACAAAGTAATCAAGAGGAACGCATATCACGTGATGTCTCCACGCAATTCATCTTGCACTTGTGCGTGGTTTTTGTGGAGTGCAGTGCTGTTGATTGACATGTCCATGGGTCAGATCCACGCGGCTAGTACTTATATATACCCGTAACGAGAGCTTTCTTCGATCCCCCTTGTTCTTCTACTCCAGCAATGTCGAGAAACAGCTCGGTATACCATAAAACTGTAATATGTGTTTCCAAATCACTGTTTGGACTTACCGATCAGCTTGTCAATAATGAGTACGAGCATACGGTTTATTCTGTGCTTCAACTTCTACTAAGTTTTCTCAGGGATCAGTCCGTGCAAAACTTCTATCTAGATTACTCGAGACCCGCAAAGCAGAGCATCGCTGACAAGATTATGAGGAAACGTCGAGGTCAGTTGTTCGTAGCATTAGCACTCACATATAGTCATGGTCATTTCTTAGCCAGAAATCTCCCAACACCCATAACTGAAATTTCACGCGCCTACAGATTTGCACGAAATCAGTATGAGCAAGGGAGTCATATATGGTTTGCATATTATGTTGTGCCCCATTCTACTCAGCGCTCAAGTTTGCTTTCACAGCGTAATTGTAAACGGTGGCCACGAACTAGTAGTAGCCGCCCGGATGCTGATAACAGCTCTGGTATGTGATTTTCAGCATCTCCGGTAAAAGTGCCCTAATACAACGTATTATCAGACAACAGGTATTCCCCCAGTACATGACGCCCAGTACACAGGTGGAGGAATAAAGATACCTATAAAGTGAGTTAGTTTACTGCTCATGCTGAGGCGATCTATCACGCAAGCCTGCGCAGGCTGGTGATTGTTTATAGTAAGCGGCGCATATAATATGCGTTCAGGAAGAAGACACCTAAATTAAACTTTAGATTCCGGATCTCAGTGGGGTCGTAGTGACACTCTTGCCATAGAGTCGTGCGTATGAGTTATCTAGCATATATAGCCAGCTCACGCCGATAATGATACTCGATCGGCAGGCTTCGCTCGGTTGACCACACGCTTATATGTCTCAGTAATATGGACTCCATACAAACGTCTTGGACCACTAGAGACAAGAGCGACTTGGTAGTATGTCGAGAGGTAAGTACCGCTTACATCATTTTTCGCTACACGATGCATAAACATGTCAAGTTCTACCATGTCTTCATCAACAACCAAGCCCTGCAAAGAGCACTAGAAGAGCGCTTGCATCAATGGACATTAGGTCGGCTGTTAGCAGTCAGTTCTATTGCTCAATCCAGTTCGGACACTTCTCTTACTGTATAACCTTAGTACCAAACTCGCTTGTTTCTCGACTATGACCAACTATGGCGTGAAGATGCAGATTACCTCTTCAATAGAAAACATACCCGGGAGCAAGAATGGCGTCCGTCATCATATATCGTACTCGATAGCGATGTGGTATATCCGAATGTGGTCAAAAAATATCGTCTCGTCCGGTATCAGGCTTCTGCATGGTCTCGAGCTCTTGCCTGGTCTGAAATCCCTTCGACGTATCACGATTCCTCGACTCAGGTTAGGCATTACAACCCTACTTTGGAATGGACCGTCTGGTCGGCTACGTATATATGACCATGACGAGCATTCTCAGTGTGTTGACCATGTCTATGGACTCGGTGTTGAGGACATTTGTCTCAGGGCTACGCATATAATCGTTGTTAATGTCGTTTTTCATCGCTGGTATATTCTCCCTTCTAAATATGTATGTCAATTGATATGCTCTTTTGTCATATTTGGTGCCCAATCACCGGAAGCTTCAGTTTTGACAAATAGACACTTTGGGCACCGCCCTGTTGTGTTACAGAATATCACAATTTGGTGGAGACACGACCACAATCTGTGCTATTCTTTTTATAGGAAGATACGTCACCTATGCCACGTTGTAGTGGAGCCCAAATTCCAAATTATTGGCTACAATGTGGCGGTGCCCAAAATGTCTAATATGACTCGCGAACTGTTTGCTGGAGACAGCCTGTTCTAGAACTCTGAAACTTCATTAGATATGTTCTGACGGTATATTTATAGTGTTAGTCTCTCATGCGGATTTGTATCACCCTGTTTACTCCTGCTCTGGACTGGGTATTTTGGTGAGCCATATATGCTAAGCAACCGATATGTATACACTACACAGTAATATATGGTCCGGAATGCGAGGGCGGGGGAGGTTAGGTTTGCATACGGATAATCACATTTTATGGTTGGTTTTTTCTGTTGGTATTCTTAAACAGATACATGCACATGGAAGGTTGAATCTTCACGTACTAATCAACAGACAGAGAGAACGTTACAGCGTAAAGGCAATAGCATGGTGCGCCAGCACGCCTTTTGAGTAAAGAGAAGAGCATAAATGCATTCAATCAAGTAAGAATAGGTGAATCTCTTCACTCAGGGACGATACAAGCAAATAGAACAAGCCACGACCGCATCTTTATGAATCAAGTGGCATACTACGAGTCTACCCGCTACACCATCTTTGGGATATTGATCGCGGCAATCTTCCACACTTTCCCGCTCTGCTCGCTCGTCAGTCCCGAGATTGTAGTCCCGCCAGATGCGGCGCCAGTGCTGCCAAAGTTGGGATCGGCAGCGTCAAGGGTGATGACGGTGTTGGTGTATTTCTGAGGAGATACTGTCCCGTTGCAGCCGTCGTTACATTCAGTTCCGGTTCCCCATCCTATGTGAAATACGATCAGCTGAAATTCGACCAGGACGGTATTTTCTAATCGAACCTTTCATGTATGGTCCAGAGTCGGAGGTAAGCTATTGTAAAACCAGGAATATTAGCTTCCATAAAATACATAGTTTGAATGAAGCTGCTTGCGTACCGTAGAAACTACTTTTCCAGAGATAGTAACGGTTTGAGTCCAAGTCAGCTTGTTCGAGCCGAGTTTACTAAATCAGGATGAATATCATGAGCGTATTCATCGGCTGCCGGATATAAAGACTTACTAGTTGATCGTCACAGCGTCCGTTGGGTTGACAACCCCCGCCGGGCCGTCACGCTGGCCGAACCAGCCAAAGACAGAGGCTCTAACACACCACTGAGTTTTGGTCGCCCCACACCAGGAGTTGTCGGGCCATTGTTCGAGTGTAGCCTATTTTGAGTAATTTAAGTGCTTGTATACAAGTTTCCTGGCCGATTTATCTCACTTGGATCAAATCACCGGTTCCGTTGGACATTCCGGGCCTACGCATATAAACCATTATCAGCTCAAATTCAAGGGCTTATGAGTCGAAAAACGATGAGCGGGGCTTACCATAAGAACAGGACGCCAGCTTGTGTCGACGGAGGAGTGCCTGGTACCAACGTCGTCGTAGCTTCAATGATGTTGGTCTTGGAGGGTCCCAGGGAGTATGCTCTAATGCATGAATAAGTCGTAAGAAATTTGGCTATCAGAGACTCAAATTTCTTTTCTCACCCTCCCCAGGAGTCAGCAGCAGCGAACAAAGCCGAAGAGCACAGAAGAAGGATAGTACTGAACGCGCGCATGACTGATACGAGAGGGGGCTAAGAAACTGTGGTGAGGGACAACTCGTCACAACCCGGCTTATTTTATAGCTCTAGTACCCACCGGCTACGAATTCGAACTCCAATAAACATGTCTCACAGCTCCAGTTGCAACCAACGAAGCAGGCACATATGGGGTAATTTGCCTATAATGGTAGCAACGGAATAATGCCCGATCTCCCCATTTAATAAATGAGTAAAAGTAGAAGATGTTTTGAACACTCCACGCTCCCCTCTTACGGCAAGGCAGTGACGGGGTGATAGGTTCTGCCAAGACTCGAAGCTAGCAGCCTTGCGTAGGCAGATCGCCTGACTAGCGGGATAATTTTTGGCGAAACGTTGGGGTATTTCACCGGACCGCGGCTTCCTGCCGGGTGTTGTTTGGAAGCAAGAAATAAACATGTTAGAGCCATGATGTTCCACACGGAGATCATGGTCAAATCTCTATCATATGATCTATACGAGCACCTATATCAGGATGATCCGATCGGCAAGATCATAGTTTCTAGCACATGTGCCAAGATTATTCCTGTCACCATCAGCGACGAAGCATCTTACGCTCATCTTCTTCGGACTATATGTGTCGTTGATACCAGTGCAGCCGGGATGACACACGATTGGTGACGACGGACCTGTTTGTAGTGTAGCCTGTGTGGCTATGTTTAGGATGCCGATGACGTCAGCGCTCAGGCTAGCCTTCGATCACACCACCTAGCGACCTTGACCTGTTCATCTTGGCGCTTTTTGCCCGCATCCGTTTATTCCGCTGAAGAGTGGTTATTAGGAATGAAAAGTCGAATAATGCCTTTTCTAGGCATTCGTTGTTACCTCCTGCTTTCTCTCACTGCTGGTCTTGGCCGTAGCCTGTCGCCTGGTTACGATGCCTCTGGGTTCGAGATATTGTTGCTAAGGGATCCTCACACTCGGAGCTGCCAAATAATCCGCGCTGACGAGACCTCTTCGCGCCAAAATTCCCAATTCATTTCCAATGTAGCTGTTGAGATTTTACCTGTCACTTGCGTTGCCATACCTGGTTCTGAAGCATGCTTCTCTGAACAAATCTCGATTGTTAACCAGAATCCGGTTGACGCCTGGATAAGAGCTCATACAGAATGCGATTCTATCGGCAAGACTGGCGAGCTGGACGTCTCCCAAGGCCCCAGGTCGTCTTTCTTAACTGGCGAGAATGGGCAATCTCAACAATTTTTGGCACAAACTCCTGCTCCTCACCTCGAGGTACATCCATTGCCAAATCTGGTCACTGGGAGGTCTTCCAACAGAGTTGATATTGTATTCTTCTCAGACGGTTGTATGTTGGTTTTGACCAATCCATTTACGAAATGCTGACGTAATTTTAGATACCGCCAACGAAAAGAGCAAATTCTACAACGATGCAACTAGGTTGGCCGTTGCTATCACCGTCAACCAAACATACGCTCCTGTTGCGCCTTTGCTTAACTTTTGGGGGGCGTTCACTCCAAGTGCAGACTCGGGTATTGGTGTAGGAGGCAAACCCAAAGAGTAAGTGCAATCGTATGTCGAACGTGCACGGACATAACTAATAGGCAAGAATAGTACGGTTTACGGCTTGTATAGGTGCGTTTCCAGTTACTTTATCTCATCTTTTACCAACCTCAGTCTTATATCTAAAGGGATGGCACCGAACTCCGAGGTGTTTATACATCCAAGCCTGAAGTTGCTGAAGCAGCTTGCAGAAGTCTAGGCTCGCAGTGCAATTATCCATTGCTTCTCGGTACGCCAACTCATACGGAAAGGTTTTACGACCATAACTCTCATTTGGCTCTTTGGCGATAGGCAATGATCCTCTGTATGGCGGGTGGGTTTCCGCAATTCTCAATATCTCACATGGACTAATACAGTTTCACTTCGTAGCTTGGGAGGAGACTTTACGTAGGTTTATTCATGACAAACTCCTTGGATTAGGCGTCTAACTATCATCTATAGTATCTCTACGGCGTCAGTGCTCAACGGCCCTCTTGTCCTAAGGTTTGTTCTTCCACACTGGCCGCAGTAATTGAGATATCAACAAAACTGCTTTATTTAGGCACGAGCTTGGCCACTCAATTATTTGGATCGGTGACGAATATGATGGAAGCGCATACTTTGGCGTGAACGCCGATACGCCTGCTCGTAACGAAAGTATAAAGTGGGCACATTGGCTCTCGAAGCCAGTCAGTCCCAATGGTTTGTTTTTATTATTTGAGAATCATGATCAGATCTAACTCTTAAACGAACAGCTCCACCCCGAATTGAACGTAACGCAGTTCCCCTCCTCGCTTATCCATGGACGATCCTTAATACAACCAAGCCTTGGTCGACTACTTTTACCTCGGACGGCACTTTCAGCTATGCTCTCCTCCGATTTTCGCTCTCTGCCGTGCCGGATACCAAATCCCTGCATATCACGCTAGACGGAAAGACTGTATCTTGGGAAGCGAAACGTGATGTTGGGCTCGACAGGTGGTTCTACGACGTCTGGATGTACGGGAGAAATGAAGGCTTACATAATGGGACCCATGAACTATCGTTTGCTCTTCAGGAGGGAGGAAAAGAAGGACTAGCCCAGCTCTGCAGCGTGGAGGTGATTGAATATGGAAATGAGAACGAGTGAGAGTATATAGTTTCGTTGGGGCAGTCACAACTAAGCACAAATGTTACAATTCTAGGTTTAATTCTACTGAAGGATTTGTCGGAGCGTTCCCGACGTGAGTACCATTGTGGCACTCTAAGTGTGTACGCGGCCCATCTTTAATCACCTTTATTTCATAGCTATTCTCCCGAAGTATGGGGTGATCCTGACCCCGAACCTGACCGCTTCTCTCATGATCTGACATCCACGAGCATCTATAAACATTCCGCTAGAGACTGGCCAACAGTATCATATCGGCCAACCAATGAAGCATGTCTTATGCGACAAGTTGCCATGCCTGATTTTTGTGTTGTCTGCACCGAACATCTCTGGCTTCGTCTACTGGGGCGGATCAACTTGATCGACGACGTTACTGTGTCTTCAACTTGCTCTTCCGAAGAAAACGATGCGCATATCGCAATCGAAGTTTCTCTGGTCCCTCTTGCGCATCTTCGTTCTCCTATTGGTGCCGCATATATCCAACGCAAGGATGTCAAAGAAGCGTATCATGTTCGCTGGTTCAATAACGGTGATGAAATCGAAGCGTGGAGGAATTTGACTTGGGTGGATGTCGATTGCGGAACGAGCACGACCTATGAAGTGGAAGCAACGTTCGTGAGTAGCGAGATTAGGAAAGATGAGAAGGGATATACGGTGGGGAGGAAGCATGTTGCTGTAGGGCGTGACTAGGCCTCAGGAAAGTTTGTCGTGAGTGAAAGACCCAATTGAAATCCTTTACTTCGTCACAGTTTCCATTACCTCTGTAATAGCACCGCTAATACTGCCGATTTCTAAAAACCAGTTTATATGCTTGACATCATTTTAGAAGTATTGGGGATTTGTTAAACGCTTATTGAACTCAAGTATTTGGATGTGATTAGGTAGTTCCAAGAAATACTACAAAGAGTATGCACATCCACTTGACCACGACAGACCATAACCACTTCTTCCATACCCATACCCCGTTTAGTTGAGGCCGAGGATGTTTGCGCAGGTATTGAGACCGACCTGGACAAGCTTGACCGCATCGACGCTGGAAGTCTGTTAGTACGAGCACAAACCAACCGACGAAAGAACTAGACATACGAGGCTCCAACGAAGGCGAGGACCGCAGCACCAAGGTTGACGATGGCAACAAGGAGTGCTTTGATCGCGGCGTCAGTCTGTTGGACGAGACCAATGAAGACCTGGAGGGTGATCTTGCCAGAGGCAATATACAATCCCGTGACGGTGGTCTATATATGAGGCAATTAATACATGATAAAAATTGAGCAAGAGGTAGGATGATACGAACATTGATGATGGCGACCAAGAGCGCGACGATCTCGGTGAGCTTTCCGTTGAGTGTGGCAGTCAGATCAACCTCGAGCTTGATCACTGCGGCTGTCGTGGTCTGGATGAGAGCCGTGATAGTAGTGACGTATACGGTAGGATCGGTGCCGTTGAAGACCGCAGATTCTACACATATAACTTATGAGTGAATAGCTTAAACTTCCTCCAGACTGATACACTTACCGATATAGCCAACGTTGAGCTCAAGACCAGCTTTGAGCTTGGTCAGGGTAACAACGAGTTGATTACCTGTCTCGCAGCCAGAGGTGCAGCCAGTGCCAATATCCCTGCTCTCGAGAGGAGCAGCGTGGACGAGCATGCTGAACGAAACGAGGAAGAACGCAAAAGCGGCGAGGCGAGCAAAAACGGACTGGAATTGCATGATGCTAAAAGGTGGTGGGTGGATTGAGATAGAGAGGTAGAAGTGGAGAAGTGAAGAAGACGAAGACAGAGAGAACTGTGCTGAGGAGGTAGTGCCCTAACTATACTGCCTTATATACCCTCGCCAGCATGTGTATACATTCCTAACAGCTTACAGCCGGACCATATCCAGCAGCATACTCGCCCTTCTCGTTCACAGGTTCCTGTCCCGCAAACAGCCGCATGAATACAGGGTTAGAACTCAATACGAAGCGCGATCTTGTCGTCGAATGTTCGGTGGGGTCTCGATAACGCGTTTGAGCTTCGCGAATCACCTCGCTAACCTTGCGTTCGTTGTACCTTGGTTCGGGTACACCTGTCCCGTTTATGCGTGATCGATGGAGATTATGGTCTGTATACCCACGGTCGCATACGGGTTTGAGACTTCCCAAGCTGGACGAGACGGAATTATGTCCGAACCTGGGCTGCTCTGCCCTTGCCCGCATGACGAGTTTGTATGATGATGAAAACTTGGGAAGAAATGATGCTGCGCCGGCACTGTCCAGGCACGAGCGAGCCTTGTGCGCCCCGAGGACGCGGCGCAATCGCCATACGCGAGCAAAACCAAGGTCCAGTGCGTCGAACAATCAGATGGAGCTTGAACCTGCAAAAGGCACAACTTGATCGGAAGTCGGTCAATTTTGCTCCATTAGGGATAGGTCTGGACCGGTGACTATTTGCGTTTTGGCAGCCGCCGGTACCGAGGGGTGCAGCGCTTAGCACCCGCAAGGTACCCGAAGTGATTGTCCAAGGATAGAAGCCCATTGGATGAATTGGTGCAGAGTGCGTCCACTCAGTGGCTGGCCCTGTCTGCCAACGAACCCGGAACAAGGCGATACCGGTGGTCGATGATAATTGAGTAATCAATAGTCTAAGTGAGTCGAGAAAGGAAGTACATTGGGGTCTAGGTGTGTATACACATGCTCATGTCCAATTTAGTGGCTCGAATGCTATTCTAATCGCCTTCTATTCACCAAAAATTAATAGGACGTACCCGAAGCAGGCGTGATCGAGAGCTGTCATCTGAGGCGCCGCAGTCATATGACTTGGCATCGTGGCCCTCGATCAGTCCCAGTGGGGAATTGATCAGGGGTAATTAATTCCGGTGTCAAACCCTAGGGTTAATCTCGGTTGAGCATGTGGTCGTGCTTCAAGTGAGTTGCGAATCAGTCACTCAGGATTCCTAAGCAGTCGACTCTAGATTCTTGGTCGATCAACTCTAGACTCCTGGGTGGGATCGGTGTAAAATCTTACCGGTCAGGCACACTCGACTTAATCTGAATTGAGGATTAGAACGAGCCATTTCTGTGCTTGCTCGTTTTGTGTTTTTGTCTTATCGTTATCTGGTGTGTGACTGCTGCTGGAACTTTGGGAACTACTGTATGCTAACGGTGTCACGTCTCCGGCCAGCTAACCAGCCGTTACGCCGGCGACCTACTCATTTTATTCGACATTTCATGCGCAGGCACCTTTGTACATAAGGGTAAGCAACTCAGCGCATCTTATTACGGCCTGCCACCGTTGCTAAACGGCCAGGCGTTCGTCCGCAGGTGTATACTATTCAGTACTATGCCCCGAGCCAACCACCTTGATAATTGGGTAGCACTTGTGCGATGTTTCTAACTCGGCATGTACCTCGTCGAAACACAAGTTATCTTGGTTTCCACCTGTACAAACCGTTTACCAAGGCATGAATATTACCCTGTTCCTTTTTAGTCGATTAGTATTTTTCTACAGCGTAACAGTATCAATTGACTGGTACGCCCTAAACATACATACGTCCGAAACTTTTCTTTTTTGCATCAGGTGCTATCCATCGATGTTTCGAGATCATGCTCTATGCCACGACCTGCTAGGATAGTACAGTGAGGTGTGAGGTGCATGTACGAGGAGAAAGAAAGACCAAGTGTAACGGAAGCCAACACCATATACGATACTTATCCTTGGCTTGACGTGCCTGGAGGTAGCATGTAGTGTATTACGAATGGATAAATACATGGAATTAGTAATGGAAGGACCGACTATGAGGTTTGGGAGAACTGGGGGCAGGGCCAGAGGTGGCCATGCAAACCCAGATGATGTAGTCGGGGCCGAGCCAGCCGAGCGAGCTCGGGTGGGCGGCCAAACCTACCACTACTAAGTGATGCAGTGATTATCACCCCCTAACATATTGGGGCGGGTGGGAGGAAAATAAAAACAACTAATAAGTAAGGATAGACGTAAGCCTTCGAGTATACTGGTAGTAGAGGAATAGCCGAGGGGAGAAGAGCGCAAGGCCGTGGGATAGGAGGTAGGGAGAGAGAGAGAGAGAAAGAGAGATGCAAGACGGGCGCTTCGCGCCCGCCAATATGTATCGATATAGTCACGTGGTCTGGCCCGTCTGAGCGCGGCCAAGTATTCGGTCTGCCGCCTTCGCAGGCTGCGGCACAGATCGACACGTTTTGAGTAAATTATTCTAGACTTAATTATTGGCTAAAGGATGTACGGTGGGTTAAACAAAGAGAAACAAAGAGAAGAAAAAAAAGCAAGACAAATCCTTTAATGGAGTCTTTGAATCGGCTTGTGCCCCTTGAGAAACCGAAGAGCGACATCCCGGGGAGTAGAAAACACAGCCAAGGGATGGCAGACCTAGACAGGCAGGTTCGAGATAGATGGGCCGTTTAGCAGTGTATTGGGGCAGCGGAGAGGAGTGTGTGCGGCGGTTTCCGAAGAGCTGTCATAGTAGTAAAGTTTGGGTAGTTGCTTGCGCATGATGCAGGCACAGGTGCATGTTGAGCTGGACATGTCTGGGAATGAGGCAATAGAGCAAGACGATCCTCGCTCTTGGCAGCTTACGGGTATAGGCTAGGACCCTTCATGAGGATAGGATGACGTAGTGTATGTGGCAACTGATACCTGTAGGGGAGTTCTGCCAGAAATCGATGACTGCCTCTCGATTGTTGTCCTTGACTTCAGGGTTATTAGGGGTGCTGCGAAGTAGAACATTGGACAGCAGCGACTGAAAGTAGTCTCTACCCTGAGTTACTGATTTAGCCTTGGCGTCCGCCTTCCCATGACGTGTGTTTCTTGAATACTCCGGAGGCCAAAGGAAGTGGACCTTCGTGCCACCGGCCCTGAGCCTCGATTTTGACAGGCCCCTGTTTGCTAATTTTAGTATCTATTGAGCTATCCCTATGGCGTTACCCTGTATGGATTTGATAGCTAGTTGCGAGTCTGAGAAGATTTCGTGTCCTCTACGCGTGTGAGGGTATTCTTCCTGTCTGTGATACCGGCTTGGATCGAACCTGACCAAAAGTCGCCAAGCATGTACAAATCAAGTAATCGTCATGCTCATCATAGACATACTGGCTTGGGTCGAGGTTTAGGTCGTGTTATATTTCGCCAAAAAGATATACGAGGAACGCGCTGAAACAGTAGCGCTAAAGTGGTAAGAGCTGCAGATGCTGAAGAAAAGGCGCACCTATTGGTCCTGCATAGTCACATCATTTTCCATAACAAGGCGAATCACGGTGCTAGAAAGTATCATCTTGAATTAAGACGGATAGCTTTTCGCATATCTGGTACCACTTATTGCATCAAATCGGCTCACGCAGACACTTGTCCAACGCTGGCATCTTATTTTCTCATGATTATGCCAGTACCCCCACCAACTCTTCTCCAACCGACTTACTTTCATGCAAATTTCGCAGGCATATGTTAGTTTGCGGATAACATGAATAACGACACTTTGTCAAGTGGGCTTCTGGTCAAGAAAAATCGAGGGCTAAGCCAGCAGGAGCTCGCTATTAATCATACTGATTAACTATGACGAAGAAGGCAAGTGACCTTAGCAGGAGGCAGATCTGACCTGGACGACATTACGTGTTGACATAAGTCACTTGATGTATGAGGCACAAGGCGAGTAAAGCGCTCATGCCTAGGAGACATTAAAGCAGAACACAGACTCCCCCGTGATTCGTGCTAAGCCTTCGAGCAGAAAATCTGACGGAAACCTAATAGAGATAGTAGTCGCACTAGAAGAGCTGCACCGTGTCAACTGTGATGTCACTATAGATGTTTATCTTGTCCATCGATCACTAGAGAGCAAAATAGCACTCGCCTTACAAGAAGGTTCCTTCAAAAATCGCTGCTCCTGAAGAAATTTAATCGAACGGCATTTCTTTAATAACAGAACACATAATAAGTAGTGGGGCGCCCATCCCTGTGTAGAGTGTTGTAGAAGCTAATACGCTGTTCCTGGTCTGTAACGTAGACATGACCTCATCCAGGTGGTGCCGTTGTGAAATGGGGCGTACGAGTAGCATTTAGCGTTCAAGAGAAGAATTTATACCCGGGGTAGGTAAGTCATATCGAGGAATAGCTGGAGATGAGGAAGCCTCTAAATGGACGTGCATACCGCAAGCGCAAGCGATTGCGACAGTTTTAACCCTTCCGGGCCACAACACGGACGTAGAACACACGCAGAATAAGAGAATATATTATTTACGGACGTCAGCAGACTCCACAAGTGCACACAAGAGCTCTGTTGCCACCAGAAGGGCCATGTTGTATTGTAAATTTAGCCAAGTTCTTTCAACGGTGAGCTGTGGTGTTGCGTAATCTAGTCACAAAACACTCCGGCCTAGTTTGTTCGGAGAGTATTGGCAAAGGAGTGTATGATTCATCAGAGGTCCTTTCATTACTGGGAATTTCGGCAGCATAGCATGCTTAGCAACTAGACTGTGGTTATATGAGAGGGAAAACGAGCGATTCAGCAGAATAGTAGCAGAAAAGAGCAGAGAAGTACGCTTTACAACTGCGAGTAACGGTCGTATGAAGTTAATCAAGGTGCATGAGGGTATTTAGTACCGATTTCTACGCAAAAGATGCGTTGTATAGCCTGATTCATGACGATTCGCAACGAGGTTGCAGGTTTTGAATGCAAAAACACGTGATGTATGTTATCCATCTGCCGAGTTCGGCATGTGCAGCGACAGGCACCATCAATGACTGGTATTGGTCACAACGAAGTGGCTCGTGAGACTCTCGTGAGACCACAAGGCGGTTTACCCCTCAATTTGAGCAATCCTAAGACTGACATGAATTCTAGGGTATACTATGCAATAGCTAGATTCATAAAATAAATAAGACGATGGATATATGCATGTTGCCAACACGTAAGTCTACATTTTGCGTTTGCAGTACTTCACGAAGAACTTATCCCCCTTCGGCCGGGCCTAAAACTAGATAGTGAGCTTCTAAAAAGGCCAACATAAGAACGTATGCAATGACCTGGTGCAAATCATTCTTGTCAGGTACCGTGGTTGACGGGTCTGGTTTCATACCCTCGGAATTGACGATTTCGTATTCGTACTAAACAAACAAACACAAGTGAGGTAGCTGATTGAAATATACTGTACTATTCCACTCACTGATGCCAAAAACATCACCATCATAGCTTTGATCTCGAACTGTGCAAACTTTTTACCTAGACATGGATGTCGGCCTACACCTAAACATAATCGATCAAGCTAAACTATTAGAAAAGGAGACAAGCTTGACCCACCCCAACCAAGGAACGCATGGGCCTGAGATTTGTCTTGACCTTTAGAGTAACGTTCAGGGTCGAATCTGGTGGATGAATTTCAGGTTGAATGTATGCGTAATATTCGATGGCCTATAAACTCACTTTGAAGGTTCAGGATAGATGTCGGGATTGCTATGAGCCTCATCGGATTGGTAGGCCAAGAATGATCTGGAAAAACAGTCAGTTAAAACTCAGACAGAACGTGAAATCCGTCCGTACCCCTGTCTAATGGTCTTTCCATACAGACTCAAATCATTCTTGACCACTCGGCGAAGTAACGTTGCAGTAAAAATCAGACTGCATTTTGCGATTAATGAAGTGAGTTTAGTGGTTCAGAAGAGGCATTACTTACCGAATAGTCTCTCGCAAGCAATCCTGACAACAAAACGTTATACGAGATCCCAGTGTTCAGACAAGCCAAGCGCACCTCAATCACAGGAAGCTCATCTTCTAGAGCCTGTGGAGGGATGCACGAGATCCGTTCGGCCACAGAAACATATGTTCCCGAAGCGGGCGCGTACTTGTTTAGTAGTCCATGAAGCTCCTCGATCACCCTGTCACGCCATTCGGGCTCTTGATCTAGGAATATGAGAATCCAAGCACTCATCAAGCCCGTGTTGACGATTCCGACGAATAAAATACCCATCACGAACTACAAACAGGTAAGGCATAGTTCGAGAGTCGATTTTTCTTACTCACTCGGATTATTTCAGCGGTCGAGTCGCCCATGTCCATCAGTGCTTGCATTGTATCGTCCTCCCGACGTCCTTCGACACGGCGCGCTTTAATAATGTTGTCGAACCAGGTATATCTATTTTGGACATCAAGTATTTCGTTCGGTCAGCAGGGGATATTGGTTGGCTTACATCTCGGTAGTTGCTGCCGTGCGCTGCTTGCGCGGATTGGACGGAAGCCAGGGGAACAACACGGCAGTAGGCGTGGACCCCTTCTCACATGCCCAGTACAACCTCTCAAGTTTCTTGCAGCTTTCAATCGAGTCAGCGATCTCTCGGCAGGCAGCAGCGCGAACAGTTAACTGGAAGACAATGGAGTACATGTCTTCGAACGGGTCAAACTGGCCATGATCGCCCCATTTAGTCATATTACGTTCGATGTCAGACATGAACTGTGGTGCTGCTACGTACGGTTTATATTAAGGCTTCATGCTTAACAACTGTGCTCATCGTGCTCACCTGCAGCAAGGCGATCGATTCGAAAGAGAGGAAGAAGCCGTTTAGCGAGCCAAGGCATCTTCTCTTTCTCCCCCAGTTCTGGAACGTCATTGACGACGTCTTTCACGTCTGGTACCTGTGTTGATCGAGCAGAGTGTCAGCGGACGATTTTATATAAGAAAAATGTTGTGTGGCCCACAGCCCCAAACAAGATACGGTATCTGCAAATCAAAACGTGCATATTAGAGGAAAATCGTAGGGGGGAGGTTAGAAGTCGCACCCTTCACTAAAGCTCAGGTCTCGACGCTCGAAAAATGCCTTTCGGGCTTCTTCTCCTTTGAGGGCGACTACTTGATGCTATTCGAAATTCAAGTTCAAACGAGTATATATCGGAATCAATGTAGAGAACATACCTTGAGGATGTTGAATCTAAACATCGACTCGTTTGGCATCTTGTCGAAATTCTCTAGGATAAAATCTTTCATAAAGTGGTCAGGCATTCTCATCTGAAGCAGGCTGAATTTCCGCGTACCATGACGCCTAACATCCACGTAATCAAGTTCTCGTATGAAAGACACGTCGAGTCTATCTAGCTTACCTTGTAAAAAATATCCATTGCCCAATGTAGGGCCATCCTCTAATAGTCTTAATGCCAGATTGATCCGAACCTAGCAAATAACAGAGGAACGCAAGGCCTAGAACGGCGGCAGCTCCAATAACGACATGGCTTTTGACAAGAGCAATGATGCGAACGTCTTGTTCATCAAAGATCAGAGGTAGGTAAGAGGAGTTCATTGTGGTATGGATGTGGCACACCTGCAACCCAAACCTTGTTCTTATACTCCCCAGGTTATTCCAAGCAGACCTTTTCGGCACGAACCACTTGCTGCGCATGGTGCTTGTCTCGTTGTAAGAAGAAGGCTAACACTGATCCCGCGCGGTTCGCTCGGGAACGTAGTCTAGGACACGTGGGAGTTGTTATTGGTACAAGGCTGAGTGTACGAAATAAGCAGGTCCGGGTGTTATTATTCGTGAAATATGTTTGTATTGCCTGTCATATTGCTCGACGACTATGCCAAAAGAGTTTTCGTGGTGGCGTAATGATCGACCTGGTGGTTGGCTTCGTGTCACGTGAATCGAAGATCCAATTTTGGAACTTGCTCAAGGCCTTTTTTACGGAGCTCCCTTGTATCTATTTTGCTGTGGAGCTCAAACGGGATTCATATACCTCTAAAAGAGTGCTAACGCACATACAGAGAGCTAACAAATTCTATGCTTGAGAGGTTGAGTTTAGCGCCGCCATCGTCCGACAGGGGTGCCAATAGAGCTCTTTGGCATTGTGGAAGTAAAGGATAGATTATGCGAATAATTAATTTAGATTTCTTGGATTTGATGGAAATCACAGCGCGAAAAGCAAGGGTATACCACTTGAACAATCACAGCAGCTGCTCCCTCTTCGTGTACTTGATGTAGAACACTTCATCTTTGGGACGAGCCTGCGAACTTGATGTTAGAAATAAAATCTCCCGTATTGAATCCGCATCTCTTACCTGGTAAAGATTATTACGGTCTGGAACTGTGGTCGATGGATCAGGACGTGCTCCCTTAGAGTTAACGACCTCGTAGTTATACTTCAAGACAATACGTCGTCGGTCAACTAGCAATCGCATGAATTGGTGGAATTGTACTGACTTGAGACAAGAACATAGCACAAATAGCCTTGATCTCATACTGAGCAAAGCGACGACCCAGACAAGGGTGGCGGCCAACACCTAAACACATGTTAATATTATCCCCCATGGCACATACTTTAGAACTTACCCCATCCCAAGAATGCATGGTGTTGAGACTTATCCTGGCCTTCAGAGAACCGATCAGGGTGGAATCTGAGTCAAAAAATGAGTATATGCGCCACAGATGCGTGACAGGCAGCATACTTGGCAGGTTCGGGATAGATCTCGGGGTTATTGTGCGTCTCGCCAACCAGATATACTAAGAACGAGCTATGAATCAAAGTTTTAGAAGTAGAAAGATAAACTAGCTTTCGGTATTTACCCGTTCGGGATAGTCTTTCCAGCAACATCCAAGTCACCTTTGATTACACGGCGCAGAAGCGCTCCTGATGCGATCAAACTGCAGAAGATCTTGTCAAAAACGGAGGCGGACAAAAATCACGCATACATACCGAATTGTTTCGCGGAGACAGTCCTATGTGATTAAATATTTAATATACGGACGACCACTAAGTAATATCAAATAGCTCACCTCAAGAATTGGCATTTCGCCTTCCCAAGCTTCCGGCGGAATATCCGAAAACCGTTCAGCCACCGACGAGTAGCCTCGTGAAACAGGTGCGTATTTTTCAAGCAGCAACTTAATCTCTTCAACAACCTTGGCCTTCCATTGAGGCTCCTGGTCGAGGAAGATGAAGATCCATGCGCTCATGAGGCCGCTGTTGATGATTCCGGCGAACAAGGTACCTAATATGAACTATGAGGCTAACGTGAGTCTTGTAGCAGATTATCCACACGATGAATGTACGAACCTGGATTATATCGACGGTAGAATCACCCATATCCATAAGAACCTGAAGGGCATCGTCCTCACGGCGGTCCTCCGCCTGCCGAGCTTTAATAATATCGTCGAACCAGTTATAACTACAATGTGCTCTGATGTAAGAATCGTGTTATGACAACGATATTGTTTTATAGGACTCACATTTCAGTTGTAGCCTCTTTTTTTAGTTTACGAGAGGAAGACGGGAACCATGGCAGAAGCACCGATGCAGGCGTTGATCCTTTTTCAACAAGCCAGTACAACTTCTCCATCCTCTTGCAGTTCTCCACCGAATCTGCGATCTCACGGCAAGCGGCGGCGCGAATAGTAAGCTGAAAGACAATAGAGTACACATCTTCAAACGGGTCGAACTTGCCACTCGCACCCCATTTGGTCATGTTCCGCTCGAGATCGGCCATGAACTGAGGTGTCACTAGAAAACATCGCGGCTAGTGAGATGGGGCTCCTTATACGTGTGTGGATCTACCTACGAGCAGCAAGACGATCCATACGAAGCAAAGGGCTGAGACGACGAATGAAAGAAGAGAGTTGTGCTTGGTCATCCTTGTCTTCTACTTCATGAACTACGTCCTTTACACTTGGAGTCTACATTCAAACCAATTTCAATGAGGGCAAGTTAAGCTAAACAGACATAAAACTTACACCGCCAAACAACAATCGATAGCTGAATAGCCAAGCGTCAATATACTTCACCCGTTCACTAGCGACGTTTCAGAACCTACCCTTCAGTGAAACTCAAGTCTCGACGATCAAAAAACGCCTTGCGAGCCTCTTCTCCGCGAAGCGCGACGACGTTATGCTAGGAAACGTACATTGAAGCAGAGTAGGATGTGTGCGGAATAACCCAACCAACCTGGAGGATATTGAAGCCAAACATGGATTCGTTAGGGGACCTATGAAATCCTTCCAGCACAAAATCTACAGGTTGGGGCATGAGTATATTTGCAGACCTCGAGAAGGTACGAGATCGTACCATGTCGCCTAAGTAGGTGGCAATGATTAGCCAGAAGATTATAGGCAACGCCAAGGTGAACTCACTTGGTAAAAAATGACCATTGTCCAATCACAGGCCAACCACGGATCTTTTTAATGCGGCTATTGTCTGTATTCAGGAAGTACCATGCGAGACCAGCGCCGAGAGCAGCAGTCGTGCCTAGCACAACTTGTTGATTTGTAATCGCCGTGACGACATCGGGATGGTGCGTCTCCAAGTATAGAGGGAATGAAATATTCATGGTGAGCTGGGGCTAGAAACTAGGACGTGTGAGAGGCTACGCTGGCGAGAGGACATTTATATACCCTCAATCGGTCGATTCACCATACCGTGACTTCATTCTCCGCGGCTCGCGTTGCTATTGGCGCATGCCAGTTACAGAAGTATAAAACGCATATCCTGCTATACGAGCAAGCCAAGTGGCAACTACGGGGCCCGAGAACTGCAGAAGCAGTACTTCGCCGCGGTTATCGAAGACTCAAGCGAAGCAGTTTCAGTGAGTTTGGTGAGGATGCCGTCATCTCACGTGGCCCGTGACATCGTTTGTTGATCTGGCCCTGTGATCGGAACTGGTTTTGTTGAGGGTGGGGCGGCGGTATGCATCCAAAAGATGTTCCAAAATATAATGTCGAGTAAAATATAATACAGTTTGCCTCAAACCCGAGGAGAAGGTTTGAACTATGCTTCAATAAAAGGTGGGCTGACGAGATGCTAGCTGGGGCTGAACCGTGCATACTAAATAAACGAGGTGGCGCGCTTGGCCGCAGAGAAGCACAGAGATCATGCAAACGCCGTTGGCGCGGGTAACGAACTGGCCTGTTACACCTTGAGGGCGTGCCGCGCTCATAGCGGCACGCGTACTGCCACACTAGTTGGTTTACGATGATTGACTAAGTAACCATGACTGGTTGCTGTTGTAATGAGCTGTTAGGAAGTTACTATGACTGGATGTTGATAGGAGATAGAAACGTGAAAGCAAATTGGCACGACTAGCTTCGTTTCCAACGGTTTTATGTTGATATAAAAAAAAACTAGACGGGTCTATTGAATAGTCAGGAGCGTAGCCCACAGCGCCTACAAAGTACCCATATTCTCTGTCAGAGTTTGAGCCTGAATTACATTGATATCGCTACATATACGTCCTGTATTGTACACATATGAGCCATTATACGGCCGTCTTAACTAAAGGTCCTGCTCTCTCTTCGTGTATTTAATATAGAAGGTTTCATCCTTCGGCCGAGCCTGTGCTCCACAGTGTCAGACAAGTACAAACATCACGAAGCTGCCCTTACCTGATACAAGTTGTTTCGGTCCGGAACCGTAGTTGCTGGATCGGGACGGTTTCCCTTTGAGTTTATCACTTCATAGTCATACTATGATGGATAGGTTGTAAGCTTTGAGAACATATATCGAAAGCAGATGCTAACCGAAGACAAAAACATCGCGCAGATTGCTTTGATCTCGTACTGCGCAAACCGGCGCCCAGCACAAGGATGACGACCGGCACCTAGTTAAACCCTTTTTTAATACCAGCCTAAAGGAAAGATAGTAGAATCACCAACCCCAGCCCAAAAACCCATGAGCTTGGCCTTTGTCTTGGCCTTCTTCGAATCTACTCGGATTGAATCTAGCGGTAATCGATGAGTGTATGCGAGCTAATGGAGATGCTTAAGACTTACTTGCTAGGTTCAGAATAGATGACAGGATTGTTGTGCGTCTCGCTCGTCAAGTACACTAAGAATGAGCTGTAAAAGAAAAATATTGAGATCAGGCCGCATGGCAGATGGCACAGACTAACCCGTTTGGGATGGTCTTTCCTTCAAGCTCCAGGTCTCCGTGGATTACACGCCTCAGCGCAGCGCCAGAAACAACCATCCTACAGACATCTAATTAGATGATACGTAAAACGAGTGTTCATGCATACCTCATTGTCTCCCGTAAGCATAGCTGACAATATTTTAGCGTATTTCAATGTCGGTTTTTAGCAAGGTAGCTCACCTCGAGTACAGGCATCTCATTCTCCCAAGCGTTTGGTGGGATATCCGAAAATCGCTCTGCGGCCGAGGTATAGCCTCTCGAGACAGGAGCATACTTATCGAGAAGTGATTGAAGTTCTCCAACAACCTTGGCCCGCCACTCCGGCGCTTGATCAAGGTATATAAAAATCCAAGCGCTCATTAAACCGGTGTTGACAATCCCAGCAAACAGCGTGCCAATGATAAACTATGGGATTATATGTCAGTAGATTATAATACAACAAGATTAGCTTCATGGCATACCTCAATCACCTCAGCGGTCGAGTCACCTAAATCCAAAAGCTCTTGCAAGGCGTCTTCCTCACGTCTATCCTCTTGTTGGCGAGCTTTGATGATGGCATCGAACCATTTATATCTAGCCCCGCAATGATGTAAGTAAAAATACTCGAATAGAGAGAATAAGCGTACAGCTCAGTTGTGGCCTCCGTTCTTAGCTTCTTTGCAGGCGACGGAAACCATGGCAGAAGTACCGACGTTGGCGTTGAGCCTTTTTCGATGAGCCAGTACAGCTTCTCCATTTTTTTACAGTTCTCAAGAGAGTCTGCAATTTCTCTGCAAGAAGCGGCCCGGATAGTCAACTGGAAAACCATAGAATAAATGCTCTCAAAGGGGTCGAATTTGCCTTCTTTGCCCCAGTTGACCATGTTTCGCTCGAGATCAGCCATGAGTTGAGGAGTTACTGAACATGATAAGATGAGTGAGTTTGCTCAATGAAGCAATATGATATACCTTACGTTTGGCCAGGCGGTCCATACGAAGAAGCGGGTTGAGACGCCGCATGAAGCCAGACAGTTGCTCCTTATCATCCTTCTCCGGGACTGCTCCTTTGACGACATCTTTTACGGTCGGAGCCTGTATGTATGCGGTTTAGAACACCAGTATTGCTCGATGAGTGCTAGAATGCAACTTACTCCACCAAACAAGAGCTGATAACTGCATGATTTGGACTTAGCTAGAGCAGCAGCATCGAGGTTTTGTACATACCCTTCAGTAAAGCTCAAATCACGGCGATCGAAGAATAGCTTGCGAGCTTCTTCGCCCTTAATGGCAACCACGTTGTGCTAATGATGAGCTCAGCATGAGGAGGTGTATATGGAAATTTCAGCAGTGAAATCACACCTGAAGAATGTTGAAGCCAAACATTGACCGGCCAGGAAGTTTGCGAAAGCCGTCGAGTATAAAATCTAAGCAAATAACCTCAATATTCTGCTACCTCTATATCAACAAAACGATTCCGTACCATGCCGCCTAAAAATTGAATTCAGTGCTTTAGCCAACAAGCGTTAACGGGGAAGCATCTAACTTACTGAGTGAAGAAAGACCAGTGCCCAATAACAGGCCATCCTCGAATCTTGCTGATATCACTGTTGCTCGCAGATAAAGCGTACCAGACAGTCAAAGCTCCCAAGGCAGCAGCTGCGCCGACTACAGCCTGATGGTCGGCCAACGATGCAACAAGGTCATGGAAGGAGCTATCGTTGTACAGCGGTAGAGAAGAGTTCATAGTGAATCGAGTTTGAACAAACCAAAAACATTCGGGCAGCCCTTTTGTATACTTTGAAGCTGTGTGAGAATCCGACTAGAAGGCGGTCAGTTCGGCGTAGTCGTCAGTGGCGTCGTTTTTGACTGTACAGGAAACTGCGCCGCGGTTGAGAGCCCGATCAAGAATCCTTGGCTATTCTCGCACACGAGCTATCTGTACCGAGTGAAAAAGAAATCAGGTATAATAAGCCCAGGCATTGGAGACTCAAACGCAGATGAGGATTCAGCACAGTGTACTTGCCTCTCATCTTCATTCTCAAACCTTGACCCGTTTACTAGGCGTTGCTGTGAATGGCGGTGAACCAAGGGCATAGTTATCCGTAAACGGTGAAAAAACATCATCCGGCGAGCTTCTAACAGGATTTTAGACTCAGCTCCATCATAATGTTCAAATTCGGGGGCCCCGGACACGAAACTATGGCAACGGTGCGTGGAATGAGCACATCATGCTGCACCACTGCTGCACCATCAAATACAGAATGTTGGCTAGAATGAGCTCATAATAGCCACCTGGATGTATTGGAGAAGGTGTGGGGAGTGTATGCCAATCAGGTTGTCATAGATTCAAGCCCGGAGCCGCCAGCACCGCTTGTCTTTGACATAAACCTCACGCATATGATACTTCTGAAAAACTGGACATCTTTTGCCAGCCTGCAGAAGCCTATACGTTGAACCTAAATAATTACAAATAAGTTGACCGGAACCAAGTGACTCACTTACTATAGTAGTATAGGCTCAGAAGAACACAGCCACAGTGTTGAATCTGATGATCATGAATCGTGATTTGGTTCATTCTAGAGGAAATTTTCACATCTTTGATTAGAGCTATTGATACAAATATCCACGCAGCAAGTAGACCCAAAACCATTCCAAATCGACATGGCCTACAAAGCCTGATCTCTTTTGGTGTACTTGATATAGAACGTTTCGTCCTTTGGTCGAGCCTACATTTTGTTTTACTCAGGTTGATTCAGGAGCACGAATTAGAACCCAATCCTACTCACCTGATACAAGTTGTTCTTATCTGGGACCGTAGTCGAAGGGTGAGGATGTTGACCCTTGGAATTGATCACCTCGTAGTCATACTACAAAACAAAAACGTCATTGCCAAAGATATAGACGGAAATGGTGGCGGCCTACCGAAGACAAAAACATGGCACAAATCGCTTTGATCTCATATTGAGCAAATCGACGGCCCGCGCACGGGTGACGGCCAACACCTAGTAAGCACAGGTTATGGCCAAGAGTATCCGAGATTGATCAAAAAACGAACCCCATCCGAGGAAGCCGTGAGTTTGAGTCTTATCTTGGCCTTCTTCGAAACGACCGGGATCGAACCTAGAGTAAAACATCGATATATGCGCTTCAAAACAGGAGATGGGGCCTACTTGCTGGGTTCGGGGTATATGCTAGGGTCGTTGTGTGTTTCGCCCGTCAAGTAAACCAGGAATGAGCTATGAAGGAATTGACAAGTGGTTGTATCGACTGGTTTTAACCAGTACTTACCCGTTAGGAATCGTCTTCCCTTCAACTTCTACGTCCCCGTGGATGATACGTCGCAATGTCGCGCCCGAGACGATGAGCCTGAGATGCATACAATCAAATAGTGGTCAGATAGAATTGTCGCTCGAAAATTACCGAATAGTCTCTCTCAAGCACAACTATATATAAAAACCATCAGTCGTAGTTCATATTTTCAATTCAGTTAAATTCTTACCTCTAGAACTGGCATCTCATTCTCCCAAGCATGGGGTGGAATTTCCGAGAACCTTTCAGCGAGCGATGCATATCCAGTCGATCCCGGTGCATACTTGTCGAGCAAGGCCTGAAGTTCTTCAATAACTTTAGCTCGCCATTCCGGTGCTTGGTCCAGTAGGATAAAGATCCAAGCACTCATTAGGCCGGTATTGATGATCCCAGCGAACAAAACGCCCAATGTGAACTACGTCAAATACGTTATGCAATCAACTAAGTTCAATGCGTTGTGTGCGTACCTCGATCACTTCAGCGGTCGAATCACCCAGATCCAACAAGACTTGTAGAGCATCATCTTCAATTCTGTCCTCGTTCTTGCGCGCCTTGATAATATCATCGAGCCAATTGTAGCTATTTTATAGCATAATTAGGTTGTTTCAGCTGGAGAGAGAAGATATCCAATACGTGCATTTCAGTTGTCGCTTCTTTTTTCTTCCTACGAGCAGGTGAAGGCAACCACGGCAAAAGAACCGACGTGGGTGTCGATCCCTTCTCGACATGCCAATACATCTTCTCCAGTCGTTTACAATTCTCGATCGAGTCCGCGATTTCGCGGCAAGCGGCAGTGCGAATAGTGAGTTGGAAGACGATCGAGTAGATGTCTTCAAAAGGGTCAATTTGGCCGCTCGTTCCCCAATTGATCATATTACGTTCAATGTCAGACATAAGTTGAGGAGTCACTACGGAGACTTATGGTGAGACTCTGTCCGCTAATGAAGGAGCAATTGACTTACGTTCTGCTAAGCGATCCGTACGAAGAAGTGAATGGACACGACGAAGAAATCCGGATATTTGTTCCTTGTCGTCCTTTTCCGGCACTGCATCCTTGACGACATCATTGACAGTAGGTCCCTAAGAACGAGGAAGAATAGTATAAATTAGAATATTAGAAAATAGATGGATCGCTCCACTCACTCCGCCAAACAAAAGCCGATAACTGAAGGACTACTTGTTAGCTCGACGGGTAATGGAAGTTTGTCCAGACTATGTGCAGACCCACCCTTCGGGTAGACTCAAGTCACGGCGATCATAGAAAGCCTTACGGCCCTCTTCGCCTTTCAGTGCAACTACGTTGTGCTGAGGATAAAAATGACATAAGGCATGGCACTATATGAGGCAAAGGATCGGGTTACTAACATTGAGTATATTGAAGCCGAACATAGACTGGCCTGGCAGCTTCTGAAATCCTTCGAGAATAAAGTCTACACGCGGTGTCAGCATCAAAACGGACATATTCACCGAATAGCCACATACCATGCCGTCTGGGGAGTCGCGAATCAAGTAGAAGTTTAGCCAGACGCTCGAAGACAGTACACTGGTAGGCTTACCTCGTAAAAAATTGCCATTGTCCCATAAGAGACCAGGCGCGAAGCCTGCTGACAGCGCTGTTGTTCGTCGATACAAGATACCAGATAGCTGCAGCTCCTAAAGCAGCGGCTACACCAACAACAGCCTGGTGGTCGGTGATGGGAGTTACTGCATCAATATAATGCGAATCAAATGGTAAATTGAAAGAAGTGTTCATAGTGAGAGGAATTCCGAGGGGGCGCGTACATGTCGTTCGGAGGTCAAGAATCTTTATACATCTTCAAGTGGGGCCCAATATGATGTCAGATACAGCTGGATCGGCGCCGTCGTCAGTGGCGTCTGTCAAACTAGGACGTTGTGACACAATTATGTAGCACAAGCCACCGCATAAAGTTCGATAGCCACAGTCGATAGCACGATTGGGTAAACGATTTCTGCCAGCTCAGCTCAGCTCGAGGATTCTAGAATGATATTTTTTGTCGATTGAAAGCTGGCTGATCGAACAACATGTTTGGTATGGGCGGTGGTGCGAGAATCCAATTTAAGATCGAATTATACCATGAAGTTGCGAGCTCTGCCTTCTTTCCCAATACTGTAGCACCCGTAGTTCAAAATTCAACGTCATGCCGAAAAGAAGGAAGCTTGCTGTATGCTGAACAGGTGGGGCAGTGGTGGGGCGATTTTGATCCGTGACCACATGCATCAATCCGCTTGGTTCGAAGTCCGAGTTACTCGGCTCGTGTTACATTCTGAATTCGGGCATATCATTTCTCCACTCATAGGTCTGCCTCTATTATAGATGGATTAAAGATCCGTTTTCCGAGTTTCAAAAATGCAAGATGCTAACGGCGATAAATCAAAGCTCCGCACTATGAGACGTGGATCGAGATTTAGGTGGACGTCAATACTCGCACCCAAGTTGACGAGAAGGTGGGAAAAGTATTTTGTACTAGGCATCATAAATGGAACCAGTGAGAATACAAAAGAGCTATAAGATCAAGAACTACAGCATCTCTTCTCGCTTTGTGTACTTGATATAAAATGTTTCATCCTTGGGCTGAGCCTATATTATCGATGCATGTCAGAAATGGCGCCGAATTTTCAGTTGTGATACTTCTTACCCGGAGGAGATTATTCCGATCAGGTACAGTTGTCGAAGGATTAGGACGTACCCCTTTCGAGTTTATGATCTCATAGTCATACTATCCGAGTATCCCGTTAGCGTTCTTAGAAATTGTATTAAAAGAGGAATAACTCACTGAAGCTAAAAACATAACGCAGATTGCCTTGATCTCATACTGGGCGAATCGACGGCCAGCACAAGGATGACGGCCTGCGCCTATCACAGAGTTACTAATTGGGCGGAGACAAATTGTAATACCACGTACCCCATCCTAGGTATGCGTGAGCCTGAGATTTGCCTTCGCCTTCTGCGTAGCGCCCCGGGTTAAATCTAGAGGCAGAAAAATGAGTATATGTGTTCTGATCTATGTTTGGTTACCATACTTGCTGGGCTCCGGATAGACGGCGGGATCGTGATGTACTTCCGTGACCGGATAGGCCAAGAACGAACTTTAGAGAATAAATTATGCAGCTGAATGTTTATTGGCTACACTCCACTTACCCATTTGGGATTGTCTTTCCTTCGAATTCAAGATCTCCGGACACTATACGGCGTAAAGTGGCACCCGAGAAAACCAGGCTGAAATAACTGTTGAGTGACATAGATACACAAGAATACGAGACATGTACCGGATCGTTTCACGCAAGCAGACCTGAAAGATACTCAGACGGGGTTTGAAGCAGATATTTTTTAGGCTCACCTCCAAAACCGGCAACTCGTTCTCCCATGCGTCGAATGAGACAGCCGAGAGCCTCTCAGCCGTCGATGTGTAACCACCGGAAACTGGAGCATGTTTATTGAGCAATGAACGGATTTCGTCGATGACCTTTGCTTTCCACTGAGGCTCTTGGTCGAGGAAGATGAAGATCCAGGCGCTCATCAGGCCGCTGTTGGAGATGCCGGCAAACAATGCTCCTAGAATGGTCTTTGTTTCCAGCAGGGTCAGGCTATAGCAGTGAGATATAGCAGAGCAATGACAGACCTGTACAATTACAGGGGTTGAATCCCCTGAATCCATCAATTCCTGAAGGGCGTCGTTCTCCCTTCGATCATCTTTTCGCCTTGCATTGATAATGCTATCAAACCACAGGTATCTGTACAATTACGAGCTGTTAGCCAAGCGAACGTCTGAAGCGATTTAATTTACATTTCGGTTGTTGCGGCCGTTTTGAGTTTGCGAGCCTGAGATGGGAATCGAGGCAGAAGTAGACTTGTGGCCGTTGAACCCTTCTCGACTTGCCAATAAAGTTTCTCCAACTTTCGGCAGCTTTCCTCAGAGTCCGCGATCTCGCGGCAGCCTATAGTTCGGATCGTGACCTGGAAGACGGCAAAATAAAAATCGTCGAACAAGTCGAACTTGCCGTGGGTACCCCACTTGGCCATACTGCGTTCGAGGTCAGACATAATGAGTGGAGTCACTACGAGAACGTAGCACGAGGTGAGAAATTGAGGATATAATTCTCAAACAATAGCTTACCTGAGTCAAGGCGGTCCGGGCGAAGCAGTCGGATAACGTGTCGGAGAAAGGCCGATACCGCCTCTTTGCCCGCTTTTTGCTCCGGTTCTACAACCACATCTTGGACCAAGGGAACCTGTAATAACACGTGGTTTCACGATTTAAGTCTCTGGTATAGAAGAATAGAGACTTACACCACCAAGTAGGATTTTGTATCTGAGATACATGATGTCAATGACGATGCAAATGACCAGATTCAACACTCACCCTTCGGCAAGACTCAGGTCGCGGTGATCGAAGAAGGTCTTGCGAGAGTGTTCGCCCCTCATGGCGACGATGTTATGCTGTGTTAAGTACATGTTTAATACTCAGAAGCATAAAAGCACACTCAGAAACGAACCTCCAGTATGTTAAAGCTGAATGTAGACTCGGAAGGAAGCCTCTTGAAGTTTTCAATCAAAAAGTCTGCATAATTGTGCGTGAGCTTAGATTTACAGTCAGACGGCAACAAGGAGTGTACCATGTCGCCTTTTGAAAATAATAGGTATGAGTAGATATATGCGTTTTAAAAACAAAACTTACTTGGTAAAAAAAGCCCATTGTCCAACTATAGGCCAACCTCTAATCCTCTTGATTTGTTTATCATCTGTCGTTGTAAGATACCAAAAAAGAGCAGCACCAAGAGCTGCCGTCGTGCCCAGTGCAAACTTGGGGTCCGTTACTGTGGCGAGGACGTCTGCTTGCGAACTACCGAAAAATAGGGGGACCGAGTAGTTCATAGTGAGAGAATAGTGATGGAGCGAAGGTGTCTAGTAGCTAGTTATATAGCCCGGACATTTTGAGGGTCAGGTATCAACAAAATGCCTCCAGGGCCCGAGAATGCCGATCATCTTCTTTAACAACCCCTGAATATTCTTGCCACGGATTGCGCGGTAAACTGAAATCAAAGAGCACTTAGTCAGTACTATTGGAGAACCTAACATCTCGTAACCATCACTGAGTCAGAAGCAAGTATGAAAACTCATCGCAGGCAACCATTTTTTATGCAACAATCGTGGGCCCTTCCGGTCGCGGCTTTAGCAAGTTGAGTAGCCGTGGGTCGCCTAGAATGTTTAGCCCTTGAACTCTGTTGATTTTATTGGCGCCTACAGACTGATGGCGGTTTTAGTTGCACCGCCAAAAGAACATCCTGGGAGGGGCCGAAGCCGGGGATAACGTTTCTTCACTTCTTGACTAAAGCGACCAGGAACAATCGTCTCGTTGGGGCGCAAAACTATGCCCGAGAATTAACAACATGCTAAATTGATGGTATGATATCGGGAAATTGTGACGATACGTATTACGAAGCACGTCGTTGAAAGAGGCAAGCAGAAAACCTGGCCAACTGATTGTGAATCCCGATACTCGAATAGAATAGGCTGCATTGTAAACATAACAGATAGAATAATCATTTCTGTCACCTTAGATTTAATCACAAGCCGAACCAACGTTTTGCGCTCTGTTGTGTAGCGAGACGCTTTGCCTTCAAAAATGAGCCAATCAGCTGATGCTGATTATCGGTCTTGAGCCGCAGCCAGAACACACCTGAGAAGCCATATCCTTACTGGCAGCCTCCAAATGTCCGAACCGTTCTTCTAGACCAGAAAGCATTTCACTGATGCACACCGCCCCAACGTAACCATCATGAGCATAATATTGCGAGAGAGACAGTGGACATACCCGCGTTCAGAAACAGCCGCTGCCAGCCTGGAATAAACATCATCACGCCCAGTCGCATTCGCAGCGCGCGCAGTACTCGATGTTGTCCTGGCCGAAGTGATCGGGCTAACAGGCGCCTTTTCTGCAGGGACGTATTTGGGCCTCCTGGCTTTTGGTGGTGGACGTTCTGGCCCAGCCACTGTAGAGGTCCATTAATGCGAGAGGAACCGGGGTACAAACCCAAAACTCACATATCGCATCAACCTCGGTCCCAGCCTTGGTCCTGGCACTCCACAGCCACGACACGAATCCCGAGGTCTCCGGAGGTTCTGGCTTGTCACGCATGACAGGGGCAGGTATGCTGAAGTCCACTAGCGGCAGCTGGGCTCGGCTGAAATTCATTATGGTCGAGTGTTCAAGCGAGTTGTGGTCGGATATTATCAAAAAGTCTCCATGGGAGTCGGAGCTTGCATGTCGAATCGAGTGTCTGTACTGCCTTTGAGTACAAATACCAAAATGAAAACCTGGGCTCCGACTTACCCAACAGAGAACGAGTTCAGCCGTTCAAGACGCGGGAGCGAGTATATCGTTGCTTCACCGTCGCACTCCAGCACAATAACTACCGCCTCCCCTATAAGCGATTGTGGGTTTAGTTTATCGGTGCCACACTCGAATTGATTATGCACACCTTGAATTTCAAGAACGTCGATACAAACCACCTCTTTTCCACCTTTTCGTTCTACGCCCGCTATTTCTCTCCCCAAAACTCCCGCATATGTTCGCAGTCTGTTTTGACTCGCCGCGACCCATATACATGGATCCCATCGAGCGCCATCATCGCCCCCCATAATTCGGTCCAGACCAGCCATATCAGGATTACATGCGCGACCAGAGGCAGTGTCAATGACTGCGCTAAATATTGGTCGAGAGAGTGAAGAATGTTTGGTCGTCTTTGGTTGGCTCCGAGCTGACCAATCAGAATTTCGGCCTGCAGGTGGAGAGAGGGTAAATATCCGAGTGAGCCCAGAGTCGGTGATTCCCAAGAGATGGAGATCGAACGGTTGGTCTACAAAGACAGATCAGTTATGAAGATCTAGGAGTCTTGAAGACCAACGACTTGCCTTCTGAAAGGGAGCACTGAACCCATTTAAAAACCTTCACTGGTCCGTCTTGTGCTGATTTCCTTCCATGCTCAATATGAGGTTCGTATCTCAGCACAACGCTGGGACCACGAAGATCGACAATTACAACAGAGCAATCCTCGTGTGCGACCGCCAAGAACCCTACCAATAGAGATGTACAAACGTCAAATTATCGTTTATTTGTCTAACATAAATGCACTTACCGACGTCGCTGAGGGCAGCACATGTCACCTCTCCCCTCATATTCTCCACAATGCCACAAACTGGCCTGAACTTTTCCTCGTCTTCAAAACTTGTTGGTCCTAGATCAACCACTCCATCTCCGAGTGGTCTTGCTTCGAACGGGACAGGCGTTCCAGCCTTCGCAAACTTGTATGCGAGCACCCAACCTTGGCCTAGAACAACAGCACAATCTAGCGAGTTCGGCGCAAAATGCACAGAGCGGACATGCCCATCCGGACGCCGCAGGCCTGATAGGAGAGGATGGGAAACCGTCCAGTGGGGGTCTATGTCCAAATTGGGCAGTGGTTGTGGGTGTTCGAAACGCAGCGGGGTGGGATTCAAGAGCAATTGCGAGCTGACGTCATAGAACCGAACAATGCTGTCGGCGTGAATTGCCATTATTATTCGGCTAGCTTCAAACTAGAAATAAAAGGTCGAATAAAAAAGTGATCAAAGAAAGCAAGATACTAAACGCCCACCTTGGCTGTTTTCCTTTGCCCCTCGACATTCGGGGTGGCTTCCCCAGCTCGTAGCCAGCTCAGCCGATCATGCTCCAACTCTTTTGCAACCTTGCCTTTGTCATCTTCTCCAAAAGATTTCTTCACAGTTTCTTGGACAAGCCAACCCAATCCGTTCTTCGGCACTACTTGGAGTTTCGCTTCAATCATGTCGGTCATCATCATTTCTACCGGCAACCCGCTTGGGCCTGGCTCTGTAAAGACCGGACGAGCGTCTAGAACAGCCTGTGATGGTTTTGAACTCGAATCGCCCATCCCAATTTCTTCCGCAGGAATAGTGCAGAGGGATCCAACGGTATCAACAAACGTAGAGGGCGGATGCTGCTCGACTAGAACGGTTCGTCTGCCATCTCGTGTGGATTTTGTCACCAGCATTTGACTGTGTTCGGGTATGACAACAATGTCCTCGATCATAAATTTAGGGTTTGTGAGGATCTCGGCATAGGCAACGGGCGTGACGCTTGCGATTAGTGCATCGCGCAAAGCTGGATTCGAGTCAAGTCCCTCCGCAGTCACGGCAGCATTCGCAGGAGCGGTGAATGGAGGGAAATATAAGCACGGTATGCCTGGTGGAGTAAACGGCTGTAGTCCACCGAGTACAGTCAGGTAGGACCCCTTTGTTGATGCAAGAGAACCAGGAGCAAGGCGCTTTGGAGTCCAGACTAGCTTGTAGATTGGCTCATGGGTTGCCGCATGAGAATCACTTGGGGGAAGAGCAGCGGCAGCAGCAAACGCTTCGAAATCAACTTTGTGGACTCCAGCCCTGTCCACAGTTCGGACATCAAGTGGTTTGTCCTCTTCTTCGACAGACCAAAACGATATGCAACCATCCATATGACCTAATATTTGAGGTAAGACAAATTAAAATAATTGTTCATCTCAAAAAGATACATACCAATTGCGAAGAGTCGACCATCAGGGTGCCATGTAACGCAAGTTGGAGGTGGACTTCGCTCCTCCATCAGCGTAGGAGACTTGTCAGGTTGTAGCATGGCACCTGGCGCCCCGGGGAGCAAAGACAAGGCATAGTGGCTGGAGGGTTTCTGGTCCGAAAGGTTCCAAACAACGATTCCTCGTTCATATCCAATGAGGAGCAGGTTGAGGTCTCGGGGGTGTATAGCCAAATCGATCACCATTGGAGGCAAGACATCAAAAGATGCCGAGGCAGGCGAAGAAGGCAGAACGCCAGACCGGCGCAGCACATTTTCGTGTTTCTGCCAGGCGTTCGGGATGGTGTAGGGAGAGAGCTGTATTCGGTCAACGTCAAATGTGGATGTGCGCCCTGACTTGAGACCAAGGAAAGCCTGACGGGATCACGTCATGAATTTACGTTAAAGCCAAGAAGTGCTGAGACGAACGTGCGAATGGTACACAGAAGTGGCCATGCAGCTGAAATTTGCATCAGTAGAAGTATCTGTATGGAACGGAAATGAATGGCGCTTACTTAACTACATCCCCAACATGTTGCGACCCTTCCAACGTAGGCGGACCAGTAGAGGATAATGACCAGATGTGTAACTTATTTCTAGTATCTGGGGTACCATCGATGAATAGAAGTTCCATGGGAACAATAGTCACTTACCGCATGCGACCAGCCGAGTTCCAGACATCGAAAATCCGAGGTGCTTGACGCCCGCGTCAGCTGCGGTTCCCTGAAGACGGAGGCAATGTGTTGCAGCCGGAGATCCAAAAATATAGACATATCCCTTGTCGGTGGCTGAAGTATGTCAATAAACGGATCCTAAAGGAGTTTGTCAACTGACCAGCAGCAAGCAAACCACCAACTACATCTAAGGCAGTCACGGCCAACTCGCCCTGTAGCCCAAGGTGCTTAAGTATACCGTACTTCCAAGCATCCCGATCTCTTAGAGAGGCTGAAATATCCTCTGTGATCTCTTTGTCGTGTCCTCGAAGAAAGTCCATGCCTCATTGGGTGGCTATGGTCGTCGAGCGTGGGTACGGGTCCGAGCCATTGGAAATAAGTGGAGGCAAAAATCTAACGCCCGGCGGTTGATCCACCCTTGTTGTCCCAAAAAGCAAGGCTTGGTGTCCCAAGGTCGTGCCTTCCAGACATCGTAACACCTCACTCCTATGTCAACTCCGTATCTCGGAAACCGGTCTCCATCAACAAATTCGACTCATGCGCTACTTAAGTTCATCACCCACTCTTCACATCCTCACCCCCCACGAGGACCGCCACTTCACGACTACCCTATCCTTATCCTAACGCCCAATCTTTTATATAAACCTCTCGCTCTCTTTTTCTAATCCCATCAGTCATGTTCGGAATGTACGGCCAGTCTCCTCGGCACACTGCTACACTTTATGCGGACGCCCGCAACAGCATGCGTCAAGCATCTGCCTCATCCGCAGCTTCAAGACGAAGCATGCAGTCGCACCGCTCCGGAACAAGCTCCTCTGGCTCGTATGACTGCGAGTATACTGAAGAGCCGCAACAAACATGCCCTGCGACTCAGGAGACCAACACTCCCCCACCACCTTACTCGACTCGTGTATCAGTCACGCCTGAAACCCTGCCACCCCCCTTTTTTGGCACGCCCTCCCCTTCGAATTCGAATTCACCTGCTCCCACTTCTACACGACCACAAAAGCGTCGCAGCTCCGTGATCAATCTTGGAATGCGCATCCTTTGCGCAAAATAGGCTCCAGACTCTTTAGGGTGTGTGTCAGTTTTTCCACGCGAGCGGCGAAGTTTATTCTGATCGCGCATCATTTTCCAGGTACCACGCTATACCCGACTAGTCTTGATCATGCACATTCCTTTGTAATCTTTATTTGTGCCACACACACACACCCTGATCGGCACCCATCACTGTATTGTCTATTTTGTGTATCTTTTCGAACACCAGTGTCCTACTCATACTGCATATGCCTAATCTTATTCGTTCCGATTGTTGAATCAATCTTTTCCTCAAACCATTGTCGAGTGTTTAGGTTGTGAGCACAAGGTAGCATAAGTGCATACCAACTCAGATGAAAGGGAGCTTGGGAATCCTACTGAGTTGCCGGGAATTCATAATTACCATCTGGAACACGCACCTATGTTCGCGTTGAAACCAACTGGAATCAACGTCACAACCCCCTTGAATCCGTTTGGCACTGCCGACCTCCGCGGGGTGGTTGAGGATAGGGACGATATGCGCGAATTTGGCGTAAAAAGCTCCCTTACGTGGTTTGTCTTTTCTTAGCAATGAGTTGAGTTGCTGGTCAGATGAGTGAATGGTGAACTCAGTTCGTTCAGTCATCCATCCATGAATGTCTTCCTAGTTTCTTATCGAATACATACCATTGTATGAATGATTGAATACTCCTTTCTCGCTAGAAGTACCACTTCATCGTCCAAGTTCCATTCTCTCAATCTGCTTCCGTGAATGACCTAAATGCGTAACAAAAATCATCGGCGCACACATCGGCATTCCAAGTACCCGGGTCGCTTACCTCATCAAATGGAGATCAATGGATGACTCCTCCGAAAGTTCCAAACTCCTCCACCGCTAACATAAGAACAACATTGCTCAGTGCCCTACAACAGCTTGTGACCATTCGATGGCATACGAAAATGAACATAGGTGACCTTTTCAATTCGAACAATTATTCAGTGACTGCTACGCGCCTGATTTATACCTCTCATTTTGTGTACATTTTCGCGGTATATAAATTCTTCGAGCTGAGCTGCCCCTCTGTTAGAAGAACGATTGAAATCTCGATAGATTCGTAGAATCGAGGACAAGATACACGGAGAGCATGGCCGGCATTATGAAAGTTGTAATCGTATATAAAAGCCCTATGGATGTCAGTCGCTCATATCGCGCCTGAAAGTGGACAAAATGGGCCAGTATTCATCATGTCTAAGTAATTCAAAGTTTCGGGTAAATAACGAGACCTCAAGAGTAACATAAAACTCACACGTCTCGCAGATGGCTCAAAAGGGCACACTCTTTGTCCCCGCTGATAAATCGATATGAATGAGGTGCCAAACCAAGCTGGCTACACAAGTTACAGAACCGCCTATCAACCCAGCGCCCATGGTTCAACTTGAGAGTTTCGTGAGCTTCCTTTGGGGATACCATGCGGATAAGTGGCTTGTCTGGCCTTGAATTCAAATCGTGAAGGTTTCGATAATTGCAGGAGGAATTATTTTTCTTCTTGGGCACAGATGCAACTTGCTCCCATCGATCAAGCTCGTCACGATAATGTCCCACCTGAAGATAGATATTTCATAAGTTATGGAGTTTCATATAAAGTCATACGCACTAAGACCTCCCATATAGTTGGTGGATATCCACAACGCCCACATTTGTAATTGTTCCCAACAATCGATAACTCGGCATGTGTCGCATTGGGGCGTCCTAAATCCGCTAGTAAGCGGCGACAAATTAAAGCGCCTTGTGGGTCTGGCAAAATCGAGTCCGCGTTCCACCGTATTCCGTACGAACGTTTATCATTGATGGAGAATGGCGGTATACGGTGCTCGGGGAAGCATACAAAAGGATAGTTCCCGCTCACGTTGTCTCGAATGAACCTCGAGTCAGCACGGAGTAGCGTTTGTATCGTTGGGCGTAGCAGAGAGATGTTGGAGGTGCAAGTAAGGTTGGGCTGGGGAAATATGATTGTGACCTTGGGAATTGTAGTGTCGTCTAAGGAACCTGGGGGTCGGATGTTGAGATATTGCACTGGATTAGCTATCTGTAGATTTGTTGCCTTTGGATTGTCGCTGGCGGAGTTATTTGATGCCAAGTTTAGGATGCTCAATAGCTCCTCTTCAACTTTAATCCTCCATCCTTCAATCGCCTGTTCTACTTTGTGCCGGCAGCCCTGGAGTGTAGATCTGAAGCTGTATATACCGATATCCTTTGCCAGCAAATCTCTAATAATTGGCAGTTCCTGGAGCTCGACCATCGAAGGAAATAGTTGAGCAATATCTCGCCGGCTAGGATCTTGGTCTCCATTGGACTTGAATTTGGCAATAGGAAACAGTGCTGGAATTTTCGAATGGCGATCAGAGCCAGGCTGGATCATGACACGGTGAAGGAGTGGGAGACATTCTCGAATGTCGGTAGCCAAGCGATACAATTCCGCAATATATTGGTCCTGTCTGGTCTTCCATCCTTTGCGTCGATGATGAGCACGATTGGACCACATAATCAGAACAAGCTGTGGGTATATCTTAGCCCAGCCTATGAACTACGTGAGTAATTTAGCGAGCCTCATGTCAGGATGGCGTACTTGTGGCTGAGAGAGGATCCGGACCATGAACTAGTCTTCTCCATTGCTGCAGGTTGGCTGGGGCGGTGCTCACGTCTTGGTAAGACCATCCCACAGACGTTAAGCGGCCTTTGACACTGTTTAGTAGACATTTATGAATTCGGTGAGTGCGGTGAAGAGTGATATGCTTACACCGCTTCTTGTTTGTCTAATTCCCTCTCACGAATGACATCTAACTGGTCAAGATATTTACGGAGGGCAGCTGCATGCTGCAGAACGTTGATCAAACCCAGGAAAAAAATTAAGTTCAAAATAACATACCTCGCGTCGTTTTCGCATTTCTTCAGTTCTAGCGTCGCGCCATTCTTTAAGTGTATCCTGGCTACTCGAGGCAGCTCTTAGTCGACCCCTGACATATTTCAGTTCTGATCGAAGCGTATACAAGTGCGAGTGCGCGGTCCAGCCAAAGCTGTCTGACTGAGAACCGTGACTCTTGGGTACTAAATTCGTAGAATCTTTCGGGTTGTAAAGGTCAACAATTATAGTCCTAGAGACGTATATGTCATCCGTAAACAACTTTCAAACATGATCAAACACTTACTGTTCACTGAAACACGAATGGCAAAGTCGCACACGTAAAACTGGGTCAATACTACGAAATACTCGAATCCCACACGTCTGTTCCGAGGAATAAGCTTCCATACATTGCTACTTAATAATTTCACATACCGAGCACGTTTCCGAAAATAATAACGACGCGTATTGTGGTTCGCACATATCAGGTGGACACAGAGGGAGATATTGAATGTGGTTTAGCACCATCTGCCAGCTATGACGAGATGTGCGGGACATGAGAAAGCGGCGAAGAACCTTGCTCGTTCGCGCGAGGGACAACAAGTCGGCTGGGCTAAGGTTTGCTAAAATCTATACACGATTTGGGATTAAACTAAATCTACAGCAGAGGGCGAACATACCTCGCTGAATATCTCGGGTGGGAGCGCCACAAAGGCACACCATGACGCAGTGGCACCTTTGACGCCTTGCTGTATTGAATGGCGTGGCACCTCAGATTGGCTCTGAGAGGGAGAATCTAATGGTCATACGTTCAACAGGTGGATTCAATTTATGTAGCATATTGTATGTACCCATATGTCTTGCCGCTTTGGATTTTAGCCGTGTTCTGTAACTGATAGTGAGTACTATTTGGGTCATTGTGTGGAAAAGCTGTACATACTTTGACATGGCTACTCGGTTTTCGATTTCAAAAGGAGCTGAAAATAGCTCGGCAGAAATGTGCTTGTATACTTCTCGGGAGGACTTTGTGTATTGTAGTGGGGGACTGATGAGGGGGAATGAGGGGGAAGGATCACATCAGTGGCAGTGCGCCTCGTGCACCAACACAGCCACGGGCCCTAGTAGAAGCTCGCTTTCATCCGTGCCTCACGTGAGGACAACGTCTCTGCTCTTCTACATCCGCCTACCGCGCTTGGCTTGCAGGATTGCATTCAAGTCAAATTCAACGCTCTTTTCGAATCGCAAATGATATCCGCTAACCGCGATGCGCCTGACTCGTGCCTCTTATTTGCTATGCATTTTTGCAGTATATGAACCCGCAAGCTGAGCTTGTCTTCAGTAACCCACCTTTCTCGACTGCTCTCAACTAAAATCTGATATGGGATCTTTCACCTTTGAGCTCGAGAAACAAAAGGCCGCTTTGCTGTCTGTGGCCAGCAACCATACAACCGTTGTTGGTGCGACATTGGCCATCGGCCTGGCGTTTCTCTGGTATTCAAATAGAGCAGAGAAAGGGGATATCAAAAGACTACGAGGATGGCCGCTCGTTGGCCATTGGAGATTTTTCACGAAGTACGTACTATATCCACAGCCATAGATTATGAAATGTCTCGATTAATCGTTATCTGTTTTTGACGCTCTTCCGTTCTTAGGCGATACGGTAAGTTTGATAAGCCAAAAAACTGTTATATTTGAGCTAATCTACTGCGAAAGATTTCTTGTTTGAAGGATTCGGAAAGTTCCCGACCGAGCCTATGTTTGGATTCAATATACTTCACGTATGTGATGCTACGCAACTAATTCATAGTAACTTACCATGTTACATGCTTCTTTCTAGCACAATGTTGTTGCTATGAAGGGCGAGGCAGCCCGTAAGACGTTCTATGATCGCAAGGACTTGAGCTTTACTGAAGGGTATGTTTCAACCCACCCCAATCACGTCTCGCACAACTAAGAGCTTCATTCACGGTTTCAGATACCGTTTGCTATTTGGTGGGGTAGGTTATACTATTCTTATTCATACGCGCATTTCTTATTGACGATCTTGTTTGTGCTTTCAAGGGACCCGATATTAAAGACGTTGTACCTAACGCAAAAGACAAGGACGATCGGGAGCAAGCGTCATGGGTTATGAAACGCCTTTTACCCCTCCTACGTATGGAGCGCATCACTCAAAGTAAGAAGCGCCTTGGTACTGTCCAATTCTTGCATATCCTGATCTATCTGATTTATAGTTACTCCTCTGCTCATGTCCGACCTCGAGCGGAATCTTGTCAAATGGGGCGACAGCGGCAAATTCGACCCGTTTGTAGATATGTACACCGTTGTCTTCCAACTCACCATACGTGCTGGGGGATGTCGCGAGATTGCGGACTCTGTCGAACTATGCAAGAAGATGGAGGATATTTTCTGGGCCATTGATGAGGGAGCAACACCAACAGCCGTGCTATTTCCCTGGTTGCCATCACCCGCCCGTCGCAAAAAGGTCAAGGCTACAACTGATGCGTAGGTTCAAAGCTCTTGTGGTTTGATGATTGACTAATTTCGCATGTGGAACCCGTAGGTTTGATTGGTTTGACAAGATCATCAAAGCTCGTCGAGAGGAAGAGCGACGCGAAGATGATGCCATGCAGATGCTTTTAGACGCGGGATACTCGACTGCAGATGTTATCGAGGTATTTGTTCAGCCTTAGCACTGCCGATTCGTTTTCACATCTGACGGTTTGCACATATAGTTTGTGTTGTTTGTCCTATTTGCTGGAATCATTAATACTGGTTTGATGAGTGCCTGGTTGTTCATCTTTCTCGATCAAGAACCCGAGTGGCGAGACAAGGTAGTCACAGAGCTGGATGTTATGCTGAACAAATACGCTCCGGCTTCTACTAAATGCTCAACCCCGGTAGAGCGGTTCTCAAATGTCCCACCCCACGCCTGGGAGGATGAGATGCCCGTATTAGATGTGAGTGTCTTTATGATGAAAGGCTGAATGCGTTGATGAAGTGAGCCTCTTTAGGACTGTATACGTGAGACTATCCGGTGAGCTGAATCTGTAGCTGTAACACACCATGTTATAATTGGCCATCAGACGAGTTCTCTCAACGGCGATGCTTCGACGAGTAGTCAACGGTGATTTAAAGGTAGCAGGCAAGACCGTTCCGAATGGGTAAGCTCGCAATTGAGTTTCGCGGGTCTTCTGTAAATCTATTTTTTGGCAGCACGTTCTTAGTATACTCGGCAGGAGAGACTCACAACGATCCTAACATCTATCCTAACCCAAGCAAGTAGGTCGAACAATCTAAACTCCACGCGCATATACTAAGCCACGCGAACTGTATAGGTTTGATCCCGGACGTTGGGCAAGAGGTGAAGATAAATCACAGGCGTATGGTTTCTTGGGCTAGGGTATGTTCAATTCATTACAGAACGCGACATTTTCTGACTGGGGGTAATAGGCGTTGGACGTCATCCTTGCACGGGCCGCCGGTTTGCTCTGTATGAGATTAAGCTCATCGCTAGCGTATTCTTGACGACGGTAAGCTATGATGTCAAACTGTGGCCGTTCAGAATCTCCTAAGTTTTAAGCACTAGTATGAATACCGAGTTATGCATCCAAATGGCAAGCGTCCCAAACCGACAACGGTGGTTCCTGATAGGAACAATATGCACCAAGTGAGCCACAGCTAAATAATTTATATACCACGTTTTAGATCTTTAATCTTATTTTCTTCGCAGGCTCGTCCACTAGGCGATGTGTTCTATCTTGTCTACAACAAGCGTTGTCTGTGATTGTGAGAAGGCATTGATCTATGTATCTGTATATTTGCTATGGTGATATTTGGTCATGTTATAGAACCAAGAAATGATCCGGAGTAACTTCCAATCATATCACTACATATTCCAACCGTTTCCCACACTACGAGCGCACTCGTATAACTTCTTCTCTTGTATTATGAGAAAATCTATCTTTAAACCAAGTAGGGATCTGCTAATCAGGATCAATGACACGGTTACCACAACACTTGTCGGCGGACTTGAAAATCCAGAGAACAAAAATTCTAAACTCTGCCATCCGGTGGCAGACACTGATGGAATAAAGGATGTGACACCATTCGTGTCAGTCATGTACCCCATTGCATGCGGAGCAAGTGCGGACATAATCAAGTGCGTAGTGCATGATATGTACGCCTGTTATCATGCTCAATATTCAGCTGTGCAGAGCAAAACTATCTGTTTATCACATTATAAGTTCGGTGGGCCCAGATTTCAAGGATATCGAGCCAAAATTTGTGGGTTCTATTTTACTATGTTCTACCCTAGGATGAAATATTTTCCAGGTGTATGGGAAGCAAACAGTGGTCGTCAAACAGCTCCGGGAATCGCCCTCTGCCACTCAACTAGCTATGTTGGAGTTAGCAAGTGCGTCAGCGCTTATGCGCGTTACGTTACTGTTACACGGACTATTTCATTTTCTCTCTGCT
>JAYRCO010000139.1:0-45652 GCA_037042815.1 Ceratobasidium papillatum | reverse complement strand
ATATCTTCTCCCCAAAATTACTCGATATGACTGGGGAGAGAGCGAGCACTAGGCCGTCAGACTTGCGGGACGTGAAGAGCCTGACGGAGCTTCTAGGCCACGTATCCATTATCCATACATCCTCATTCTTTCATCTGTTCTCAGAAGGTCAGTATATTGTACCGCTTAGGATTGCGTTGTCTCAAAATGGTTAACTTGACGCAGAGGACCAACTGAAACTGGCCCATGGTTGCGTCGCTCTCCTCACTCTCACTTGCGGCGCGATGGTTTTTGGTTCGCATGTAGCAGCACCTAAATTGGGTCTGTACGAAGACATTGATGGGCCGCTAGGTGCCATGTTCTGCCACTCGCCGGAAAGCTGGGGGGATATGTGGAAGCAAGCAGGAATGGAAGCACGAGTGAAGCTGAAGGTTGAGTCGGAGTTAGACAGTAGTCGAGTTATTTCTGGAGGAAGGCAGCTATTAGTTTGGAGTGTGAGCGTAGCATAACAGATGCAGCCAGTTCATGGATACATCGATTGAACGTGCTGTACTTTTTATGTATCCAAGAGCATCATCGTGATATAATGTCTGGATCAAAATTGGCACCAATTCCACGAAGATATACAAGGAAACAGGCGAGAAGCTATCGATACCCCTATCTCTTGGCATATAGGAGCGCCATCTTGCCGAAACAACATGTACTAGCACAAACAAGAAGTTTTCGGATAGCCTACAGCCCTCGTCAAATTTAACCGGTCTCTCCAGGGTCGCAGTCTCCGCCTCGCCCTTTTTGAGGTCCTAGGTTGGGCTTTAAGCTACATCGTCCAACTAGCACAAGAAACTGGTGGCTAGTTTGATGCGTTTACCTTGAGGATCACCCATGCAAGGTTAATGTTCACGTTCCTGTCACATCACCTAGTGGTCGCCAGCGCGACGAGGAAAGCAAGAAAGAAGATAGCATATAAGGCATAGAGTGTACCGGCGTACAGCCAAGCATATATTTGATTGCAAATCTAGAGCATAAATAAATTCGTAGCCAAGATGTTCAATTTGCACAAGATAGTCGACAAAAATGTGGCCGGAGAAGAAGTCAAGACGGAGATGCCAGTGATCGGGTGCCGGTCACAAAAACAATAATAGAATTGACCGAAGTGGGTCTCGAACTCAGGTACACTCTGATAAGCCGTGTTGGTCCCGCCTTCTACGCAATGCAGTTCACGCCTGGACCGCTACACCATCATGTCCTGTGGTGACATAGAAAATTGGCTATTATATGTATATCCACATGCATATGACTTCTGGTTCTGTGAATGATTACTCGAACGCGTTCAAGTCAAATGTGGAAGTGAATATTACTATTTGGAGCATTCAAAATAGGACACACTGGAAGAATTTACCATCCTAATCTCCTGTAGAGCTCGAGTCGTTAGGAAAATCTTCCCGACGATACGACAATGTACAAATCGCTGTTTGTAGCAATCTAGGCACGTGAAAGCACTCGCTGTTTTAGCTGGCACAGCCACATGAAACGTTCGGTTCCGGACGTCTGTTCCTTCTAATCCCCATCACCCCGGTCTCACCTCTTATCACCAATTGAATCTATAAATTATGTCTATAAGCGGTCGTCTGATCGTTAAAAAGCTGCGCATTCCTGTACTCTGCTGGCACTTTATTTTTGAACTTGGCAAATGCTCGCGATAGGCTTGTGAGCGAAAAATACGCTGGAAGAAGCTCGCGTACCATATGAAGCAACGCTGCTTCAGTTCACCCGGTGATCGCAAGGCCAATCCGGGCCATGTCTCGTGGCGTTACTATCTTCTCTCAAGAAACTTTGAACTTCTGTCGCAGCAAAACGTCGTCGTCGGGCACCGCTACCGCTCGCGTGACGCCGAGCACGACAACCCAATTACGGTGAAAGCGGCTTCTGTGTTAGTACTGTTCTTTGGTATTCCGGTCGTCAGTGCTATAAAACATGGTGCGTTGGTCTTGATTTATTACTCAAAAAATCACCGTCTTTTCTTTCCTCGCTCTGATGCGCACATTCCTTTCAATCGCAGCGTTTGCTGCAACTTATCTCGTCTCCTCTGTACAGTCTCTTGGATCGTCATGCACCGCGCCCTTGGGCCTTGGAACCGCTGCAGCCAGCGATCCCTATTGGATGCAGACCATCACCCGTCTTGGTGGTTCGCCGTATAATTCAAGTCCATCGACGTACAAGGTAGGTTGTGCGCCATGTTCAACGTTTGGTTCAAACTAATGACTCTCGCGTTTTAGGTCTTCCGCAACGTCAGGGATTACGGTGCCAAGGGCGATGGTGTTACAGACGATACTGCTGCCATTCAAGCCGCGATTGCTGATGGCAACCGATGCGGCCAAGGCTGCAAGTCTAGTACTGTCTCTCCTGGTTTGGTGTACTTCCCATCGGGCACAGTAAGTATTTGCGGTCCGGTATTCAATGCTGGTACTGATTGGATTTGTAGTACCTTGTCTCGAGCCCTATCGTTCCTTACTATTACACTTCTATGGTCGGAGATGCCAAGAACCCTCCTACACTCCTTGCTGCTGCTAGCTTTTCCGGGATCGCAGTGATTGGTGAATTACGTTGCTCTTTCTTCGTTGATAACTACTGAACCTTAATTCTCAGATGCCGATCCCTACATTCCTGGTGGAGGCGGAGCCCAGTGGTGGGTCAACCAGAACAACTTCTTCCGCTCGACTCGCAACTTTATTATCGATTTGCGTCGGATGCCTACTTCGGCATCTGCAACCGGCCTGCATTGGCAAGGTTGGTTGGATAGTGGATCTACCCGTTGCGTAACTAAGCTCGGTCTTGCCTGTAGTCTCACAGGCTACCTCGTTGGTCAATATCCGGGTTGAAATGTCCCAGGAGTCCGGAAACAATCACCAAGGAATCTTCATGGAGAACGGCTCCGGAGGATTCATGTCTGATCTTTACTTCAACGGGTGCGAAGCATGTTCGTTAGATGAATACTTAGCACTAACCATGGTACTATAGTGGTAAATATGGCGTTTGGCTGGGTAACCAGCAGTTCACCGTTCGAAATATCACTGTATGTTTGCTTACCTTGGGTTAAATCTTTTGCTAATGAGCGCTCTTTCAGGTCGCAAACGCTCAGTCTGGTATTTTCCAAGCTTGGAACTGGGGCTGGACCTTCCAAGACGTCAAGATCATGTATGTCGCAACCAATGTTTGACCTCTTCCATACTAATTTGATGATACAGCAATTGTCAAGTCGGATTTGACCTTCTCACTGGTGGCCTTACCCAAGATACCCAGGTACTAGTTCTTCCTTCTTGTTATTACTTCTCTTTCTGAATTATCTTTCAGACTGTCGGAGCAGACGTTATAATCGACGCCGTCGTGACCAATACCCCTATCTTCGTTCGTACTTCGGCCTCGGCTCCAACTTCCCTTGCCGGTTCCCTTCTCCTAGACAATGTCAAGTTCACTTCAGTCACCAGCGGCGTTGTCGACGGAAGTGGTAACGTCGTGCTTGCTGGAGGAGACAAGACTATCCGCCAGTGGGCTCAAGGAAACGTTTACACCGGTACCGGGGTGGCAGCCAAATATGTCCAAGCCGCAATCAATGCCCCGACCAAGCCGAGCGCCTTGGTAGATTCTACCGGGAAGATCTTCTCAAAGTCCCGTCCCCAATACGTGAATTATGCGACTAGCCGTACGTTTTCCACGCTTGTTTGGGCTTGGTTGTACTAACTAGATTGATCATATTTAGAATTTATATCCGTCAAAGCGGAAGGTGCCAAGGGCGACGGTGTAACCGATGATAGCGCCGCTATTCAAGCTGTTTTCGATAAATACGCTGGTTGCAAGATCATCTACTTCGATGCCGGCACATACTATGTCACTAAAACCATCAAGATTCCGGTTGGCTCGATCGTCGTGGGCGAAATATGGTCCACTGTACTCGGCGGGGGTGCTGCGTTCGCCGATCAATCCAACCCGACACCAGTCATTCAAGTAGGAACTGCAGGCGACAAGGGTGTTGTCGAAATCAGCGACATGGTATTTTCAACGCGGGCTGGGAGCGCTGGTGCAATTGTTGTTGAATGGAACGTTGCCGACGCATCTGGCCAGCAGGGCACAGTTGGGATGTGGGACGTACATATCCGGTTGGGAGGATTTGCCGGAACCGGTTTGGATGTATCGACTTGCTTGGCAGAGAGCTCTCATTCGACCACTGGCTGTACTGCTGCGTTTTTGGGACTGCATATTACGAGCAGTGCAACGGCATATCTGGAGAATGCGTGGATTTGGACTGCCGATCATGATTTGTGAGTATTGTGACTTTCTATATGGTCGAATTTGCATATTTACAGGGGCGGATAGGGAGGATGCAACCGAGCGTAGGCTTGATATTTACACCGGCCGGGGAATCTTGAGCCAGAGCGCCAACGGACCGGTATGGTTGATTGGAACTGGATCGGAGCACCATGTGTTGTATCAGTACAATATCGAAGGGTCGAAGAACGTTTATGCGGGCCTGATCCAAACCGAGACGGTAAGTTTATGGTGCCGGATATGATTAATTTGGGGTATACTGATCCCGAGATGTTGTATTTAGCCATATTTCCAGCCAAGCCCGGCTCCCCCAGCTCCTTTCAGCATTAATGCAGCGTACGCTGATCCATCGTTCACTAATGGGAACGCTGCATGGGCTTTAAGAGTACAATCTTCGTCGAACATTTTTGTCTACGGCGCAGGGCTATACAGTTTCTTCCAGGTAAATTTCAACCGTATCAAAGCGAAGCACAGGGGCTGATTAGACTTTTTGATCTAGAACTACGTCCAGACTTGTCTGGATACATTCACGTGCCAAGATTCGATCGCGACTATTAGCAGCGACTCATCTGGTTCGTCTCTTCCCCAGCTTCTGCCTTCTATTTACTCATTAATGTGCCTGATAGACGTTTATGTATACTCCCTCTCGACAGTCGGAACAACTAATATGCTCAGTGTTGGATCCACGGCTGTGGTTAAGCAGAGTGATAACCGCAACGGGTTTGCCTCGACTATGACCGTCTGGACTTCGTCGACTGGCACTCACTAGACCGAAACTGGGAACCGCAGCTCAACCAATTTTTTCAGGCGCCTCTAGATTCCATTTCCATACTGCTGTGGGCTGGTCCACTTGTTGTAAATAAATCATATGACAATCAGGCGAGAATGTTACCGCTTCCGTTTGTAAAATCATTTCCATTACGCACGAACAGGTAGCCCGGTCTGTTCTACGGTCGTGCCCTGAGTATAATTCAGCTCCACGAGATGTGTCACCGTATCCAACATGGAGATATGTCGCGCGTTTAGCGCATATTATCAAGACAAATTGTCTTTCACCTGGTTTGTGTGCTGCATGCTTACTATTTACTGCTGTGGGGTGAACAACAACGACAATCGTCGTGAAATTTGATCATCGGTAAAATTAAATCAAGCGCGCGCGAGTTAAGTATTGCTTCCCCTACCCTGAAAACGACTTCTTTTGACAGCCCTGCTGTATGTGCAATCAATCGTGTCACTGTGGGCACACGATTCTGTCATTCAAAATGGGCTGGCCGCGTCGTGTTCTGTGCATAGTTCTCATTCTCCCTTCTCCACTCGTTTTCTTCGAATATGGTTGCTTTCAAGCAGGCTTTGCCTGCGTTCTCTCTTTTACTTACAACGTGGCTGACTCTATCTGAGACCGCTTCTGCCCGGAACAACGAGTGCTCGGCCAGTGGACTTGCAAAGCCCAATGATCCGTACTGGGTGGAAACTATTACGCATCGAGGATCTGCTCCGTATAGTGAAGATCCCGAGGGCTACAAAGTGAATTGTTTATACTTATGTACACTTCTACAATTTCTAACTTCGCTTTGTAGGTCTACCGCAACGTGAAGGACTACGGCGCGAAGGGTGATGGCAAGACAGGTAGGGGACTGACCGCGTTTTTGTTATATATGTTTATCTATAATGGACTGTCCTGCTTTCAGACGACACCGCTGCCATCCAACTCGCCATTTCGGATGGATCGCGTTGCGGGGCTGGATGTCAAGCTGCGACTGTAACGCCTGCACTTGTATACTTTCCTTCGGGAACGGTACGTTTCGAGTCTTTGCAGGAGAGAATGTCTAAACTTAATATCTTGTACAGTACCTCATCTCAAAGCCAGTCGCGGCATACTACTATACTTCGCTGGTCGGGAATCCCAAGTCCCCTCCTACCCTCTTAGCAGCTAGCACTTTCAACGGCACCTCGGGTGTTGTTGGTAAGTTTTTGCCTAAAGCTTGGACGGACTTAGTGTTGACGCAGCTATTCAGACGCCGATCCACGCTTTGCCAACGGCACAAACTGGTACATCCAACAGAATAATTTCTTCCGTTCTGTTCGCAACTTCGTGATCGATATCAGCAAAGTGTCGGCAAATAACACCATGAACGGTATCCACTGGCAAGGTAAATGCTCTGAAAATGTAGCTGAAGCATTTTGCGACATGGCTGACTAAACCTTTCATCCTGTAGTTTCGCAAGCTACGTCCTTGACCAACGTTCAGTTCGAAATGTCCCGTGAGCCGGGGAATAAGCACCGGGTATGTGACATTACTTTTCATTCGTTTTGAATTTAGATCTAATGCATCGATTAGGGTGTATACATCGAGAACGGCTCTGGAGGCTTCATGTCTGATTTGTATTTCAGAGGGTAGGTCTATATATGCATATAGGGAATCAAGTACTTACAACAATGCCTCTTCATTAGAGGCCACTACGGCTTGATCGTTGGCAACCAACAGTTCACTGTCCGCAACATCACGGTATGCCGGCGTTAAGTCAGGCCAGATCAGTCGCTAATCTTATTTTGCTGCAGCTCGAAAAGGTTCAGACTGGGATTATGCAGAACTGGAATTGGGCCTGGACATATCAGGATGTCAAGATCTTGTAAGTGACATTTGTTGGTAGAAAGAGACCTACCCTGAGTTTCTCATTCGTCCCAGTGATTGTGAAATCGGTGTCAATATCACCTCAGGTGTAAGTTCCTCTTTGTTAAATTTTTAACCCAATTTTAACACAGCCTGGTAGAGAACTGGATCCATACTCATCGTCGACGCCGATGTGCGCAACACGCCGATCTTTGCCGTCACGACCGGCACTTCCCGAGCTGTCGGTAACGTCGGCAACGTCGCGAACACAACAAATACCACCATCATCCTTGACAACATCAGATTCAGCAACGTTACCACCGGCCTTATCGACGGGAACAACACGGTGTTACTCACCGGTGGAAATAACAAGACGGTGGATCACTGGATTCAAGGCAATATCTACCAAGGCTCAGATAAGAAATATGAGTATTCCAAGGGTGTTACTAGAAGCACTCGCCGATCACCCAAGTTGCTTGATTCGACCGGCAAGTTGTTCTCGAAGAGGCGGCCCGAGTATGAGAATTACTCGCCAGATCGTGAGTATTTTGTTAATATACGGGTCTGATCATTGACCTGATTGGGTTCTTTAGAGTTCGTATCGGTTAAGGCCAACGGAGCCAAGGGTGACGGTGTGCACGACGATACCGAGGTCATTCAGAAGGTGCTCGATCAATACGCTGGATGCAAGATTATATATTTCGACTCTGGCTCTTACTATGTCACGGATACCATCAAGGTTCCTCAAGGCTCTATCGTTGTCGGCGAAGTCTGGTCTACGATCATTGGTGGCGGAGACAAGTTTGCCGACCAAGAGAACCCTCGGGTTGTCGTTGAAGTTGGACGTGGTACGTCGAATTAGACCGAGAACCTCGGGTCTCCGCTGACCCTAGTCTAACGAGTAGAGGGTGAAAACAAGCCCGTTCAAATGAGTAATCTCGTTCTCTCTACTCGGTCTGGTAGCGCTGGTGCGATTGTCATGCGCTGGAACGTTGGCGAGCCTAATCGTCAGGCCGACATGTCTGGACTGTGGGACGTACACATCCGTCTAGGTGGGTTCGTTGGCTCCAATATTCAGGTCGATAACTGCTTGGCCACCAACGCCAACCACTCTGTCACGGAATGCACGGCAGCATATATGGGCCTTCACTTGACCAAGAACGCGGCTGTGTATATGGAAGGTGGATGGATCTGGACAGCGGACCACGATCTGTGCGTTTTTGATCTTCTTGTCTCTGCCGGAAATGTTCTAATCTGCTTGGTCTTGTAGAGATGACCCCCAACAGCGACAGATTGACGTTTACACTGGACGAGGAGTGCTCATTGAATCTCGCAGCGGACCGGTATGGATCGTCGGAGGAAGTTCTGAGCATTTTGTAAGTCAATTTAACTTTAGTGCGTTCAGCATCCGGACTGATAAGCGCATATATGCAGACCATTTACCAGTACAACCTAGTAGAGGCCAAGAACGTCTATTTTGGGCTTGTTCAGACCGAGTCGGTATGTTTTTTCTTGCGATTTTCTACTACTATCCCGCTTTAACGCTGGCCTCGTCTCTTAGCCCTATTGGCAACCCACTCCAGCTCCTCCGGCGCCATTCAGCATATCCAAAGCCTACAAAGATCCTGAACTTACAAACGGACCTGCCGCCTGGGCTCTGTCAATCTCCAAGTCTGCGGATGTTTATGTTTATGGGGCGGGTTTCTACAACTTCTTCCGGGTGAGTATTTTGGGCAACGCCTGCCAGGTATGTTCATTTACTTATACTCTCGACAGAGCTACAACCAGAGCTGCATGGCAAACTATACTTGTCAAGATACTCTGATTAACGTTGACAAACAGTCGAAAGGTACGTAGGACTAAACGTCGAAGGAACTAGTTGTTGAATATCTTGGTAGACATTTATATCTACAGCTTGGCTACTATTGGTGTCACCAACATGCTCGACGTCGACTCCAAGGCTGTCATCGACCAAAACGACAACCGCAATGGTTCCCCATCGAACGTTGCTGCCTGGACCTCAGAAAAACGCTCCCTCTGAACCTGAACGTTTCTGGATAGTTTTCCTTTATGTCAGCAGTCGAGTATTTCGTGAATATTTGACATTATTTCGGTTGCGTCTTGTTGCGATCATGCCACTCCTTTGTGCAGACATGTATGCTACATTGTATAATCGCACAGTATGCTACTCTTGCTTCTTGCTGTGTGCTTCGGGTGGAACAATTTCCCCAGTCTATCCCACAGGGTTTACTGGGCCGAAAATAACTTTGCATATAACACGCATCAAGTGATAAAAAAACGTTCCTTTCAAGTACGTCTCTCTCGAGTGCTTTTGAGCGGAACTCAGGAACAGCGTCATTCTAACGAGGCCATCGACTAGCTTCTGTATATCATGGTGATTGCGCTGAACAACCTCAATGTGCTATGTCATCATTATACCAATTTAAAAAAAAAATTGAAACCCAATTGAAGATATGGATGTTCACATCGCCCATGCTGCGGTAAACAGGGCAACAACAATTTTTGCGCTTGGGTTGAGAGGGTTGTCGAGGCAAAGCTTGACCGACATACATCCGCCAACCCCTCTTTAAAAACAACAGCCCTTTCCAACACTAGGCAGACTTTGCCCAGCCTCCCCAGTCTTCTCAACACCCAGCATAAGCTTGGATCAAGTGAGCGCCGCTATGTCTTCTATCTGAGACTACAGTATTACATATGTCAAGGCTAATTTGGAATGCTCCACCTCTTTACTACCCTAAATTCTCAAAGTACAATAGACTGAAGCTGAAATCTGCAGTTCAATCGTGTCTTTGGACCCTCTCAAATTCCATATTTAAACTTGTTCCGGGTTGGCCCACTCACCATGAATCGATGAAAACCAGGCAAGCACGTTGCCGCTTTCTTCCGGAGAACGATCTTTGCGATGCATGAATGGGTAGCGCAGCCCCTGCTCTGATCCTAACCCTGAGGATAATTCAGATCCACGAGATGTGGCGCTGCATCTAACACGGAGATAGGTCGTGTTTTTGGCGCACTGCCAAGCGAACAACAAATGTATCATCAAAATTGTCCTTCAACTAGCTTGTGTGCTGTAAACTTGCTATCCACCGCTGTGTTCAGTGAGCAACAACAACAAGCGCCGCGGAATTCGATCACCGGCAAAGCCGAATCAAGTGTCGTTCTCAAGCGCCTACCCTGAAAAATGATGCTTCTAGTCGACAGCCCTGGTGTACCATCAATCGTGTCACTGCGGGGGCTTGGCAATGCGATGGACCTGCGCGGATAAACACGCGATTTCGTCATACAAAAAAGCCTAGTCGCGTCGTGTTCGGTGCGTGATTCTCGTTCTTCTTTCCCCCCTTCTCTGCGAATTAGACTAATGGTTGTTTTCAAGCAGGCTTTGCCTGCGTTCTCTCTTTTAATTACAACATGGTTGAGTTTATCTGATACTGCTTTTGCTTGGAACAACGAATGCTCCTCGGCCAATGGACTTGCGAAACCTAAAGACCCGTACTGGGTAGAAACTATCAAGCGTCGGGGATCCGCCCCATATAGCGAAGACCCAGAAGGCTATAAAGTGAGTTCTCTGTATGTGCCTTTTTGAAAATTTGTGACCTCGTCTTGTAGGTCTATCGCAACGTGAAGGACTACGGCGCGAAGGGGGATGGCAAGACAGGTAAGGGTCCAACCGCGTTTTTGTTATCTATATCTATTTATAGTGGACATTCCTGATTTTAGACGATACTGCTGCCATTCAACTCGCCATTTCGGATGGATCGCGTTGCGGAGCCGGATGCCAGGCTGCGACCGTGACACCTGCACTGGTGTACTTTCCTTCGGGAACGGTAAGTCTTGGGTCTTTATCAGAGAGAACGTCTAAACTCAACATGACACCACATAGTACCTTATCTCTCAGCCAATCGCGGCATATTACTATACTTCGATGGTCGGAAACCCCAAGTCTCTTCCTACTCTCTTAGCAGCTAGCACTTTCAACGGCACCTCAGGAGTCATTGGTTAGTCCTTACCTGCACTTAAGCGGGTTTCGTGCTGACGCAAGTATTTAGACGCTGATCCATACTTTGCCAACAACACCAACTGGTATATCAATCAGAACAACTTCTTCCGTTCTGTTCGCAACTTCATCATCGATCTGAGAGATGTACCAGCAAACACCTCGATGAACGGAATCCACTGGCAAGGTAAATACTCTGAAAATGTGGCTGAAGCGCTGTCCAACGTGACTTACCAAACCTTTCGTTCTCCAGTTTCGCAAGCTACGTCGTTAACCAACGTCCAGTTCGAAATGTCCCGCGAGCCGGGAAACAACCACCAGGTATGTGGTGTTACTTTTTATTCGCTGTTGATTTAAATCTGATAAGTCGATTAGGGCGTTTTTATCGAGAATGGCTCTGGAGGCTTCATGTCTGATTTGTATTTCAGAGGGTAGGTCTATATATGCATATAGGGAATCAAGTACTTACAACAATGCCTCTTCATTAGAGGCCACTACGGCTTGATCGTTGGCAACCAACAGTTCACTGTCCGCAATATCACGGTATGCTAGCATTAAGTTAGGCGAGGTTAATCGCTGATATCATTCTGCTGCAGCTCGAAAAGGTTCAGACCGGGATTATGCAACTTTGGAACTGGGCTTGGACATACCAGGACGTCAAGATCATGTAAGCGATACTCGTTTGTGGAGAAGGGTTTACTCTGATTTACTCATTCGTTCCAGTGATTGTGAAATTGGTGTCAATATCACTTCTGCTGTAAGTTCGCCTTTGCTAAAATTCTGATCCGGTTGTAACATAGCCTTGTAGAGTACTGGCTCTATGCTCATAGTCGACGCCGATGTGCGCAACACGCCAACTTTTGTGGTCACGACCGGCACTTCCCCAGCCGTCGTCAACGCTACGAACACATCCAACACCACCATCATCCTCGACAATATCAAATTTAAGAACGTCACTACTGGTCTTATTGACGGGAACAGCACGGTCTTACTCACCGGCGGAAAAAGCAAGACGGTGAAGCATTGGATCCAAGGCAACATCTACCAAGGCTCGGACAAGGAATACGAGCACTCCAAGGGCATGGCTAAAAATACTCGCCGATCATCTAAGCTACTTGATTCGACTGGCAAGTTGTTCTCGAGGAGGCGGCCCGAGTATGATAACTACTCGCCAGATCGTGAGTATTTTTTATCCACTTGCCTGAGGAGCAACTTGATTTATATTTATCTAGAATTTGTATCGGTCAAGGCCCATGGAGCCAAGGGAGATGGCGTGCACGACGATACCGAGGCTATCCAGAAAGTGCTCGACAAATATGCTGGATGCAAGATCATCTACTTCGACTCTGGCTCCTACTACGTCACGGATACCATTAAGATTCCAGAGGGTTCTATCGTTGTCGGCGAAGTCTGGTCCACGATCATCGGCGGTGGACACAAGTTTGCCGACCAGAAGCATCCTCGAGTTGTTATTGAAGTTGGATGTGGTACGCTCATCTTGGTCAATATTCTGGAGCATTTGCTGATTACTGGATGACATATAGAGGGCGATAACAAGCCCGTTCAGATGAGCAATCTCGTTCTCTCGACTCGATCTGGTAGCGCCGGAGCGATTGTCATGCGCTGGAACGTCGGCGAGCCTAAATGCCAGGCTGATATGTCTGGACTATGGGATGTACATATCCGTTTGGGCGGATTCGTTGGTTCTGACATCCAAGTCGACAATTGTTTGGCCACCAACACCAACCACTCTGTCACGGATTGTACAGCAGCGTATATGGGTCTGCATTTGACAAAGAACGCGGCTGTGTATATGGAAGGTGGATGGATCTGGACAGCGGACCACGATCTGTACGTTTCTGATCTTTGTTATGCTTATCCCAAATGTTCTAATCTATTTGGCCTTGCAGTGATGACCCTCAACAGCGACAGATTGACGTTTACACTGGACGAGGAGTGTTCATCGAGTCTTGTAGTGGGCCGGTATGGATTGTTGGGGGAAGTTCTGAGCATTTTGTAAGTCGATTTAACTTTAGTGCGTTCAGAATCCGGACTGATAAGCGCATATATGCAGGCCATTTACCAGTACAACCTGGTGGAGGCCAAGAACGTCTATCTCGGACTTGTTCAGACTGAGTCGGTATGTATTTCGTGGACTTTCGCTACTATCCATATTTGACGTTGAACCTGTCTTCTCAGCCCTATTGGCAACCCACCCCAGCGCCTCCAGCGCCATTTAGCCTATCCAAGGCCTACAAAGATCCTGAACTTACAAACGGACCTGCCGCCTGGGCTCTGTCGATTTCTAAGTCTGCGGATGTTTATGCATATGGGGCGGGCGTCTATAACTTCTTCAGGGTGAGTGTTGCGAGCCTCAGGTGTTAGGTATACTTGCTTACCCACAATCTTGATAGAGCTACAACCAAAGCTGCTTGGCAAACTACACCTGTCAAGATACTTTGATTAACGTTGACAAACATTCAGAAGGTGCGTAGGCTAGAGCTGAAGGAGCTCGTTGCTGAACACCTTGATAGACATTTACATCTACAACCTGGCTACTGTCGGTGTCGCCAGTATGCTCGACATCAACTCCAAGGCAGTCATCGATCAAAATGACAATCGCAACGGTTTCCAGTCGAACGTTGCTGCCTGGACCTCGGAGAAATGCTCTCTCTGAACCTGAAAATTTCTGGACAATTCTTTCTCTCTGTCTGCAGTCGAGTGCTTAGTGGATATTTGACATTTTTTGTTATTACGTCTTACTGTGATTATGCCGCTCCTTTGTGCAGATGTATGCTATATTGTATAATTGGACAGTGTAAGATTCACGGTTTTTGCTGTATGATTGAGGTGGTACGATACTACCGGCCCGTTCTACCAGCAGTCTCGGCAACCCAGAAACAGAAATGGTAATACAAAACATGGGATGAGAAAGGCATACACCGTTGAGGAAGCATAGCTCACTACCAGCGATTCAGGCAAGCGTTCTGGAATTGTCCTACACGAATGTATTATTGATGTATAAGTTGCCACTGGACCTTTACATCGATATACACTGAGTGAAGCTGGGCAGTAGCTCCCACGACCGCGTTGTCGTCTGCGGCCTCCCGCCTGACAATTGTTCCCAAATACCTCCCTCCGTCACCCGGCCAGTTTGATTATTTTTGTGTTGTCCCTACCCAGAGGAATTGGAGAATTAGGATGGGATAATAGAGGTCGCCTCATTCAACAGCACACGACAAACATTATCATTAGCTCATCAATGTTCGATACTTGATTTGGAGATGAATCTTGCGCCGATAGGTCTGATATATAAGTAGCCATTTGTAAGTCGTGGTTTTTAATCTCAATCACGACCAGCGCCCAAACTTGTATATCGCTTTCTTCAGCCGATGCCTGAACCAATCGAATTAGACGAGACTCTCTACTCTCTTACTCCTGAGGAAGTAGCGTTTTACCTGACATGGACTGGGATTAATGACGAAGCTGAGCTAGGGCGGCATATCCTTGCTATTCAAGCTCGGGCGTACAAAGTAAGAATCAAGACTATTAAGGATAATATTTCAGTTGAATCGTGTTGATCTGCTGATTGTAATAGATCTTTCCTTATCCCTGCATCCGACGGTTTAGTTTTACAAAGTACGTCACATTCACTCACCATTCTCTTACCCACGTAACCCTTGGCCCATTCGCTCGTAGACTAAGGATACAAAATCATCCTGCATACAAGCGCGTGCTTGCATATGGGCAAGATCACTCTGATGCGGTATATCTTGAGCTGGGCTGTTGCTGTAAGTGCTTTTCAGAAGTCTGGATGTCCTATGACTTAGTATCCTACAGTTGGAAACGAAGCAAGAAAAGTGATGTTAGATGGGTATCCGGGTCAGAATATAATCGCAACCGACCTACACCAGGGTAGGTGTTCACTTCTTCTATTGCAATGGCTCGTTCGATTTAATGCTAAGTAAAAATATAGAGTTTTGGGAACTCGGATTCGAGCTGTTTAAGGATAATGCGTCAAAGTGCCCTATCTCATTCATACAGGGTGACATTCTCTCCTTGGAAATGCTTGATCCGAGCATGGACAAAGCGAGCGCGCGCCCAGACTTGTCTGAAGTTACCAGACTCACGCAGATGTTGGGCTATGTATCCGCTATTCATGCAGCCGCCTTTTTTCACCTTTTTTCTGAAGGTTCGTCCATTGTATACGTTCTATTTAGCTCTCACAGAGCACATTTTGGCAGAGAACCAAATGAAGGTTGCTCGCGGATGTATGTCCCTTCTTACTGGTCTTCCAGGAACAATAGCGTTTGGGTCGCATATAGGAGCATCGAACAGTGGGGCGTATCAAAGCGGGACAGGGCGAACTATGTTTTGCCACTCTCCGCAAAGTTGGGAGGAGATGTGGCGGAATGTAGCAAAAGAGGGAGGAAGGAATAGGGAGATTGAGGTGTGGACAAAACTGATAGAGATGCCAGGCAACGACCCTCTTTTCACAGAAGGGAGGGGATGGATGGTGTGGTGCATAAACCTAGTTTAGGCGTAACCTTCTACTCAAATCGTGATAGCCGACTAGATGCCTCATTGATAAACACTATATATATAACACATGCCGCGATATAAAACCATATACAAAATCGAGCAAGCACAGCTTACTGCACCAAACAGTCAGCAAATAATCTCGGAACATCCGACATGATATACAAGCCTAAATTTGCTGTTTAAATTGTTCATGCGTTGTTGTTTGAAACCGATGGAATGGATGACGGCGACTGAAGAATTGGATAGAGCTCGCTATCAGGGCCCATAGCAGTCTTACGACTTGTTTTATCTGCTCACCTGCGGTCTTGCAGCTTGTCTACGGGCCCGATGCTCAATGAACGTCCCAATTTCGCAGAACACAATCGCGAAAGACAAACAAATAAAAACACCTCCTACAGGAATCATTGATGACACGATATAAGCCTTAGAGTTCGTCGTCACGTTGTCCCCAGATCCTGTCATTATCATCGTTACGAGACCGCCCAATAGCGCAAGCGACGAGTAGGTGGTGATTATGGCCGGTAGTGACATCATGAATGCAACGGGCCGCACAGGCTGTCCAGGGAACGCGCTACCAGAAGCGAGCCGACCGATCATTTCGTCAGATGTGCCGCCGGCGGAAATGGTCATGTATGCGATAATAATAATGCCTTGAAGGGACATGCCAAATGCGGCGCTGTAGAATGTGGTGACGACCCAGAAGACGTGACTCGGGTTTGGACTCATAGATTGGATGGCGAGGGCTGCGGCGCTAGTCGCAGTAATGACTGAAACCTACGCACAAGGATGAAATCAGTATGTACGTTAGAGATCAGCAAAGACATCATGACACTTACAGTAATATTTAGTCGATCCCACTCTTCCTAGAAGTAACTCATGAGAAGGGGTCTATAAGACCATGGCTCAAACTAGACTTGCCTGTTGTTTTTGTCGCATAGTTTTTTCACTGGTGTTGGGGTTCCCTCGGTCTGAGAATGTCTTTTCCGTAGTCCATGCATCTCCATCTGGGACGAGATTCTCGAAATGGGTAAGCCTTTCGGAATACTTTGAAGGAAAACCAAGGGTGCAGAGGTTAAACAGTATCCAAAGTGCCGTGCCTAAGCACTCGTAAAATACAGTAAACTTGAGGCCGCTTTCATTGGTTGAGTTGGGGGTGATCATTTTGGTACGAAAAAAGTGATGGAGCTGATGAAAGCGTTACGAGAGGGAGGATGTGAGCTGGTTCAACTCTTAAGATGATCATATCATTTATACGGCTTTAGGAGCCACAGCCAAACGCCACCGAAGAATACAACGTGTGGCCTCGGCATGGTGGCTTCAAGAACGTACGAAAGGACCCCAATGACCGCGTGTGAAGAGCGGTTTGGCTCCAACACCAAGCTCGTGCCTTGTAGCAATGCCTCTGCAAAACCTCGTGATGTAACAAGATAGGGGGCATACTTCGTGGCTCTATCAAATAAGATTACGCCTCATTGCGATGTAATTGCAATGAAGGGGTTTTCCTGAGGCAAGTTCGCACCACGACATCGGCCTGGTCGATACCAAGAGGGCCCAAATTGTGAGACATGATGGTATCCCGTTGATCCAAGAGTGTTGATAGGTCGCTCTGTGCATGTATAGCTCGTGTACACAAAATCTAGCGCCTCTATCTGTAATCGTGTCCTCTACCTGCACAACGCTCCACGCATCTAAACTATTTGTATCAAAGTTGCAGGTTCCTTGTTTGTAGTAGATTGGCCAGTTTTATTTGATACTACACAACTCATTTATGTAATTAATGGCGTAACTTATGCGTAATTATGATGTGACAACCTAACTACTTGAGTAGTAAAAATGAGCTAGGAGTCTTAGTTCAGTTCTAGAGATCGTGCTTCGCTTTCATCAAAGGGGGTCATTGGAGCTGCAATCTACTAATTGAATGTATTGGGCTGCAACGTGCCTCAGATCTGTACACATTAGGCGCGTGCTGAGGTCAAGGCTAGATGAGCGCGCGCCACAAGGTGGTCCAGAAAGACAGGCGCCGAGCATGAGGCGCAGGAAAACGGGCAGGGGGTTTGAATCTCCGTTATCGTGGGTGGTATTCAGTGCTATTTCTGGCTCGGTTGGGTCCATGGGGGTATGCTCCATGCAAAGAGGGGCAGGAGCAACGTAGATAGCACATTTAGCAAGCGGAGAACAGCTCCTCGGCGTCACACTGTAGGCTATACGAGGGATATGCATTCATTTAGCAAATCATTACCAAATCGCTGATGCGATTTATCAAACGCTGAGTAAATGTGTATCGAAGGTTGTGGCAGAGGGTGGGAATTCGAAGATGGATCGATCTTTTTGCGGCTCGGCCATCATGCAAGGCCCATTGCAGCCCATCGATCAGCACAGAAGCAACGACCCAGTTGCTCCTGGATAAGGCATGGCATCGATTGGCGCTCTTTTACGCCTTGCACTTTACAGTCACATGAGGACACGACGAGACAACGAGGACCATGACTAGTGATAGCGAACTATTCTACATACATTTACAAACATGAGAGAAATCTTGGGCAAAATGCAGGAAGAGATGATATTTTAAAGTCCATAGGTGAATGACATAGATTCATTTTTGAGAGTTCAGGGAGCCGACCCAGAGGAAGAAGCGAATATCGATCAAGACGAGCTATGGATGAGCGGCCTGGAAGCTTGACACCCGGCTTGCTGGTCTGGCCCTAGCCTGTTCGGCCACACGTCGCCGTCCGGTTCGCTCAATCCAAGTCCCGGCCTCACAAAACACAAACGCAAAGCAAAGGCACAAGAACGTGGCTCCCACAGGAATAATTGCCACTGCAATGTACGGTCCACCCCTCGTAACCACACTTTCCCCAGGCCCTTGCAAGATCATAGCGCTAAGACCAGCAAGTAGAGCAAACGACGAATACGTAGTGAGAATTGCGGGTAATGCCATCATGAATGCTACAGGTCGGATTGGTTGGCCTTCGAACAAGTTTCCTCTGGACAGTCTGCCGATCAATTCGTCTGAAGAACCGCCGGCGGAGACAGTGATGTATGTGATTAGAATGAGACATTGGAGGGACATTCCAAACGCTGCACTATAAAATGCAGTAACGAGCCAGTAGACTTGGCTGCCAGACTGAATTGCAAGGGCCGCGGCGCTGGTAGCGGTGATAACTGACGTCTAAAGTCACAAAGTAAGTTATCACTCATAAGCCCGTATAAATGATATGTTACTCACAGCGATGTTCAGCCGATCCCATTCCTCCTGAAAACACTTGGTAAGTAAATTTCCTAAATGTGGTTGACGAACTAGACCGACTTACCTGTTGTTTTTGTCGCATAGTTTTCTGCCCGCTCGTGTTTGTATCTCCTCGGTCCGAAAATGTCTTTGGTTGAGTCCATGGCTCGAATGGGTTATTTGGATCGCCGGATTCTGGTACAAGGTCCTCGAAATACTCTAGTCTCTCGAGATACTTGTCAGGAAAGCCGAGCGTGCCGAGACAGAGTAGGAGCCATAACGTCCAACAGATTTGTGGGTGACGCTCTAGGAGGTCTGACTGTTTATTAGTCATGCTAGAGACAAGAAGGCCGAAGCTGATATGAGTGTTTATGAGAAGGAGATAGTGGGGTTGGTTCACGCTGAGACTGACAAATGGATGGCCGCTTATAAACTCTACTTGGGGACACAGCTCGATGCCAGTTATAGCATCATTAAAGAAGGCAAGAAGGGGCGTCATTGTATCTGTGTTCGAGAGGCTCTAGCAGATAGACAGTTGTATGTGTACACGCACAGCAACGAGTGACATTGGCGCCAGCACAGCTAGCGACAGACATTGTAATCCAGAAAAGGCAATCATGATATCGTCAGGCAGTGTCCCGACCTTTGTCTCGAGGAGGCTATTCAATAGGGTGGCAGTAGACCAGCGTCGATCGCGGGAACCTCGTGTCGTCCTGTTGCTGTGGTGGCGTAGACTCGTGGTGGGTTTGTCGAATTTGGGAGACGTGAGCGAATCACACGTGACTATTCACAGCCCGGCGCTTGACGTGACGTGGACAGCCACCGGCTACTCACTCAGCACGTCCGCTTCCTCACGACAACGACAATGGTATGCCAGAAATGCACCAAGGCAAGTCATTCTTCCTTCTCCTCCCCCTCCTCATAATTAATTATTTCGGCTCTATAGAAACTCTCTAAAGTCGCCGCACCCGACCCATTTGCACCCTCCTCATCCTCACGAAAGATCGGCGAGAACAAGCTCCTCACAGGCCGAAACGTAGGTGGAGCAGGAACCTCAAAGACAAAGAGGTATCAGCCGTATCAGGGAAAATGTAAAGACTGTAAAAGTTCGGTGACGCAGAATAGTGCAAAGTACTGTCATGGTGCGTCTCTCTTTCCGTTGTTGTCTGGCGTTGGTGGTGGCTGACGCGCGGGTCCTGGTTGATAGGCTGTGCATATAAAAAGGGCATATGTTCAATGTGTGGGAAACAGATTTTGGATACTACGGGTTATGTGATGTCGAGCAAGTAATGCTCGCGTTTGGTTTAGATGGGAGAACAGTGTTTTGGTGATTCGTATGTATTTCATTTATAATCGCATTGTATTTTTAAGTGCTGTTATTACCTTGCCTGAGATCACAACCGACCTACAGGGAACGGCATACAAAGAAATCAACACTTGTCCATCTCCCTCTATTCTGATTTACCTTTCCATCCCTTCTCGCCTCCCTCGCCAAACTTGGCTGCGTACGCCGCGCCAATCTATATTTTCCCAACCATCAGGTTCAGAGATAAACGACAAATTAATAAACAATACCTCGGGAATCATATCACCTGTGATCACACCCCTCCCAAGTTTCCCAAATGCGATATGGCTCGTTGCGCGTGTAAGGATCGACGCGCCAGCTGCTGCGAGAAGAGGAACTCGGTGTTCGGGGATTCGTTCGCCTTGAACCCATCTCAATCAGAAATGAAAATAAGACGAAGAATTGGCTAGGCGTTACCTTGAGCATCTCCACCTCCCAATCCACCCTCGACATACGACTTTCCCCAAGCTAAAAATGTACCCGTCATACCGGATAAAATATCACCTTGGCCACCGCATCGTTTCAAACCGCCAGGTTCGTTTATTTCTTCTACCTATATTTGAGACGTCAGAGCCGACGGACTGCGGACAGAGATAACAAGCAACGGGCGGTGTGGCGGGAAGATGGGACTGCGGAGAACGGTACCTGGTCGCCAGAGACGATCAAATCTGTCTGTCCTTTTTGAATGATCGTTACTCCGCCTAGAGCTTTTGATAATGCCGGTGCGAACGAGGATGACTCGCCTTTTGTATCGATTTTCTGATTTCATTTTGTTTGTTATATCGTAGTTCCGAAATGAAGAGAGAATAGTGTGGCGTACTAATGCTTCGCATAATCGTTTAAATTCGACGACGTTGGGTGTTAAGACTGCTCGTGAGTTTCCTTTGACGACGTCTGGTTCGTTTTGGACGAGGTAGAGGCCGTCTGCGTCGATCACTACGTACATGTTCTTCCACGCACATCCTTAGTGTCGATCAACATCATAATAGATCACTTGTGCATACCTTTTCTCTCGCCATCTGTAAAGCGACTTTTGCAGCATTTTGCATATGTTCCGCTCGACCTAGACCCGGTCCGATTACTAGAACATGTAGACGTGCGATGATGGAGTCGAGTTTGGATTTAATGCTTTCGGGTGTGCTATTTACATGTCCTCGTGAGTTAGATGAATAAGCGAGAAGGGAGGGGGACGGTACTCTTTCTCGTTCAAGATGGGGTGAACGATCAAATCTGGTGAGTATGTTTTGATCCCTGCGCCTGCTCCTGGTTCGCATATAACGTGCGCAAGATCACATCCCTGTCAAACTTGATAAACATATGAATTAGGCGCATGGAAGAAGTGGGGCGTACGAGACGAAGTGCGGAGATGGATGCGAAGTATGGAGCTCCTGTGTAACTAGAACCGCATAGGTGCTTAGCTCGCATTGGATGAAAGAAAGTGTTCTTACTCTTCTGAACCGCCAATAACGCCCACACGTCCTGCTTGGCCTTTATGCAACTTGGGCGTAAGAGGTGGGATGATTTGTTTGATTTGTTCAAGGAGTGCTCGATTCGCCATTGTGCGAATTGACATAAAGTTGTGTTCAGGTGCAGAGGTGGACTAGAAATACAGTGGTGTAATGGCTGACTGGATGTAATGCCGATGATATCATGCCTCGGCGCCGATCACCTAATCACGTGCACTATGCTTGATTCAGGTAAATTAGATTTACGCTTCGCCGTCAACCACGCCAACGCCGCGATGTCTCAAACGTTGTGGTGCCGCTTCTAGCAACGCGCCGGTTATGTCTGAATCAGCCGTCCACACCGGCGTTTCGCGTGTCCAGACCGCGCTTCACTGCTTTGTAGACGAAGCTGTGTTGCCCCAGACCGGCTTGTGCCTAGGACCTGTTACCGGGAGCCCCTGTCTCGACCTCGCAACCCCTTTCTTCCGTCGAAAAGCAGTGTTTATGTCCTAATACGTGTGGAGCATGGCTGCGGCGCCTTCCGTATCCAAGAAGTCTCCCTTCACAAAATCAAACACACGCGCTGCGGCTTTGGCCGTGGCGTTATTGTTATCCCGCCACGGAATATAAATAGAGAAGGCAGAGGGTTCGTTCGACACCCCCCGCACGGCCGTCACTCTCTCTTTCAATTAACACTGGTCTATTAACTGGGCCTTGGTTTTGTGTTGACACATTCCTTCATCGTCTCGATCTCTCTTTCGTTTAAATCCCCGCCGGTCGACCCACTTGTTTTTACTTTCTTTTGAGGATTACCACCACATTTCCCCTCCATTCTCTCACTCTCATCACCCACATCTACAATGATATTCCACACTCTCGTTGCTCTCGCCCTCCCGCTCCTAGCGAGCGCCTCGAACCACGCACTCACCGGCGGAACCCGCATGCTCAAGCACCGTCGAGCAAACTCCAACTACACCACCATCAACACATACCAACCCGCAGCCAAGATATACAAAATCACAGATCAGTACGCAGGGTCGAACTTCTTTGAGTACGTATCAAACTCTCTTTTGTCTTCACGTCAATTCCTTTCATGCTGATCAATGTTTAAAGTGGTTGGGACTTTTTCTCCGAAACCGATCCTACAAACGGAAACGTCAACTACCTTAACAAGGCTGATGCGTTTTCCAAGAAGCTTGCGTATGTCGAGAATGGTACGGCCGTTATGCAGGTCGACAATACCAACTTTATCGGTGCGGGACAGAACCGGAATTCGTGAGTTCCTGTACTATGTTTTATCGATATGGAGCTAATGAGTGATGCATAGAGTTCGAATTGCCTCGACCAAGAGCTATACTGGCGGTTTGTTCGTGATGGATGTTCAGACTATGCCGCACGGATGTGGTGTTTGGCCTGCGTGGTGGACTGTTGGACCTTCAGTGCGTACAAACACCACACTCTTTCCTGTGCGTGATGTTAATATTTATGATAGTGGCCAAACGGCGGTGAAATCGACATCCTTGAGGGCGTTCATGACGTAAGCGCCACCTCCTATATCACCACCCACCTTCCCACTAACCTAAATACCATCCACAGCAACAATTCAACCAAATGACACTCCATACCGCAGCCGGATGCACACTTGATACGGGCGCCCAGAAACTTAAATCCACCATCCTGTCCAAAGACTGCAACGCAGCCGTAAACTTCAACACCGGATGCGCGTTCCTCGATACCGACACAGCATCCTACGGCGCCGGTCTCAACGCAGCCGGAGGAGGCGTCTTTGCGATGCTCTGGGACGACGACGGAATCTCCGTTTGGTTCTTCCCTAGGGCTTCCGTTCCGGCTGATTTACAAGCTGTGGGCTCAAAGACTGTGAACCCGAGCGCGACGGCTGATCCTACGTCTTGGGGCCTGCCTAAAGCCCATTGGGCTTCGTCTGCTTGTTCGACGAGCAAGTTTTTCAAGGATCATAGTCTTGTGTTTGATACGACGCTGTGTGGAGATTGGGCGGGTGCTACGTATTCGGGTGCGGGATGTCCGGGGACTTGTGCGGATCGGTTGAAGGATCCTGCTAACTTCAAGGGTATGTCTTTCATTGTTTCTTTGATTTTGGGTTGGAGCTCATCTTGGGCTTGTGATGTAGATGCTGTTTGGAGGATCAACTCGGTTACGGTCTTGAACTGAATCCGGCCACGGTCTTGAACTGAACTCGGTCAAATTCTTGAATTAAACTCGGTCCTGGTCTTGAACTGAATCTGAAGGAGTGTTTGGTTTTGCGTTTTCGTCGATCGGGCCTGAGGCTACGTTTGTTTGCCTTAGCTACGGATCATATCTCGCCGGCTGGGATACGCCATTGTAGCATATGTTTATTTACATTTTGGGATTTCTTGTTACATTTATGCACATTTTTCATTCTACCTCTGAGGGCTGTAGGGAACTAGGCCACCGTGAGCGCACGGGGTAATTTCCCTTGTTTCGTTGCATTCCACATATCGGGTGCCTTCCCGTAAGCTTCTAGATAAGCTCGGTTTGGCTAAGCCAAAGTCGGGATGACATCATATGTCACCAACGATGAATTACTCGGAAAAATATCAGCCAGCCCCTATGTTTAAATTTACTTTGCTCCAGGACGTAGTGAACTCCCGGCAGCCAATCGGGTCTCGTGAGCACGATCAGCGTGACCCAATCTAGGGAAGGCTGGCGATCGCGTTATCTCCACACCTCCACCGCCGGCACTCGGGTTAATCCCATTACCCGTCTGGGCCGTCGGCTCAACGGCTTGGATTCGCGCAAATCTTTCCACGACCAGCTCGAGCTGCCCCTTGGATCTCATCCCAGCCCATAGCTCACAGGCCCCTAGCCAAATCTTGATATAATCGCAACGATCAGTTTCACCTTCTGAGCCTGAAACCCCCGATACGATACGAGCCTAAAGTGGGGAGCCCGATTATTGTTGCGTATATACCGGTGCGCCCGAGGGCACATGCAATGGCAATATTCCAGTACTTATACGTCATGTTCTTCCTTTTCCCAGGTCTCTCTTTCTTTCTCCCCTCATTCTCCCGATGTCCGAATCGACAAACCAGATTGCGTCGATACGCACCAAACCGTTTGCTCATCATGCAGTAGCGTTTTCGCCGTTCCAGCCCAAGGTCCTTGCTCTTGCTTCTTCGGCGAATTATGGGCTTGTCGGGAATGGGCGGTTGCATGTCGTGAGCCAGGGGCATCCGCCTCAACCTGGTGGGGGTGCTGGATTTGATGCGAGTACTTTGCGAGTCGATCGGGCGTACGTCTCTCTCTTCATTTCTTTCACTTGGATATTTGCTCATTTTTGAAGATAGGTACCGCACCCAGGATGGATTATACGACCTCGCATGGTCCGAGTTGCACGAGAACCAAATCGTGACGGCCTCGGGCGACGGTTCACTCCGGCTTTGGGATATTACCATGACGGTACGTCTCCACCCCATCCCCCACTCGACTCTAGGGGCTCATTGGATCTAAAGTATCCCCCCTCCTCTTTGCTATGAACATATAGGATCTTCCACTCCGGGTGTGGCATGAACACGCAAAGGAAACGTATAGCGTCGACTGGTCGAATTTGAGAAAGGATAGATTCATTTCGAGTAGTTGGGACGGGACGGTGAAAGTTGTGAGTTGGGGGTTTTCACGTGCGAGTTGATCCTTGATTGAGATACGTTGGGGTAGTGGACGCCTGTGAATGGAGCGTCGCTTCAGACTATCCCGGCCCATTCATCATGTGTCTATCAGGCAATGTTCTCGCCCCATGCACCTGATGTCCTCGCCACGGCCTCCACAGATGGCACAGTCCGCTTCTTCGACCTCCGCGTTCCACTACACACACTTCAACCACCCGCAAACCCCGCCGCACCGACTCTCCCACTAAGCTCCACCCCACTCGCTCGACCATCTCTTACCATCCCGGCTCACGGAACCGAAGTCCTCAGCATCGACTGGAACAAGTACCGACCCTGGATTCTTGCCAGCGCCAGCGTAGACAAGAGCGTCAAAGTTTGGGACGCTCGACAGATACATCAGAACCCGACGGGCGAGCTCGGGACTGTGGGCGGAACGTGTGAGATTGATCTGTTGGGGCACGAGTATGCGGTTCGAAAGGTCCAGTGGAGTCCTCATCGGGCGGATTTGCTCGCTACTGCGAGTTACGATATGACGTGTCGAGTGTGAGTGTCTTGCTGGTTCATTTCGTTGGTTTGAGTTTAGCTGATTGAGAGCATGTGGGGATAGTTGGTCGACGAATGCGACGTTTGGCCGTCCGCCTTTGCTTGCGATACACGACACCCATACCGAGTTTGTTGTCGGTTGTGCTTGGAGCTTGTTCGACGAGGGTATGATTGCGAGTTGTGGGTGGGACTGTACGTTAAACATGTTCACGCCGAAATGAAAATGCGCTAGGTAGGTCCTTTGTTCTCTCCGGCTCGACTATTTCTCATTTCCGCTGGTACAGTGCTTGAATCAATAATGTGACTTATACTAGCATTGAAAATATACATTAATATCAACATCTTCCCACCTATTCATCCCTTTGGGGGGCCTCAGCGGTCGCACAAAATGCCCGGTTGAATTCAAGCGCCCAAAAAACGCATTTCAGCATAACCGCCGGCTGATCCGCTCGACCGCGATGACTCTATGCCCAAACCTCTACGACTTCTCGCGATGATAAACCTGGATCGATGATCCCCCTATCTTGCCCCGTATCGATTGAACCCGAGGGCAAGGTGTCTGTGCTTGTACCGGGCTTTAGTGTTGTTAGGTGGGTTCGTGTATACCATATATGTCTGACGATCCCTTAATGGGTGTGTTTCAGTTTTGTAGGTCGTTAATATTCCCATCATTACCTATGCACGATTTCGCCAAGCCGTTGGGAGAGTGTTCACTTATTGGTTGGATGTCACCGGACCGGTGGAAAGAAAGAAATCATCTATGTTCCTCCCTATCTCACGCATTGAGCTTATCATCAAGAACCAAGCTGAAGTATATAGCTATGTCTTGTTAGGGTGCATACTTTACGGCTCCGATACGTGGAACGACTTGAACGTTCTGTTTGGTAGATTAGGAGCGCTCTTGCAGTGCAGTTCTCCCACACTTGCTCCGAGTAACATGGCCATGGTTAGGTTCTGGTCTAAACTCTCCAAGGAATGCCTATTTTGGTGTATCACAGCTCGGATACTTTGTTTCTGCGGTTGAAACACTGTACGAAAGGAGCTTTGCACTACCAAACTTGTACGTTGGGTAAGTTCCTGTCTTTTATATGAATACCGCTAGTGTGGAGTCCCCCTGAGTGTGTTACTCTCAATATGCGCTATTCGGTTATTGTACCCGGTCATTGACTTTGCTCATTAATTTCCGTGGCGAGAGTTAGACGCATATATATGCCGGACTCGATCGATCGCTTGTATACTGGCCTAGGACTGGAGTATCTTCCTTTACCTAGGGTATGAGAAGACAATTGCTTGTATTTGTCGGCTGTCATGGTATAAATCTAGCGGGACAAAAGATCTGCAAGTCGGGAGCAGTTGGCTCAATGTAGGTACGTCGAGTCGACTCCAAAACGGGCTGAAACTGATGGCTGAACTAACCCCCAAGATGGGTTGTTCAGGACTCCAGGCGGGCCTTCTATGGATCAAAATGTCACTACGTATCGTTTTCTTTTGGAACGAGATCGGCTTATTCCGTGAGCGTACACATTATCTGGTCATCCATCGCGTGATGGCGGCTGCGACTGTGCCGTCTATATGCGCTCGGATCAATAGCATGTATCCAGCCAGATGTGTAAGGACAAACTGGATCATCGAATGCTCTCCTAAGCCTATAGCGTTTTACTACTCCTGGGATAAACTAGTCGACTGACAGAAAGGGGGCGATTGCGCTAGCAGCAATGTTTCACCTTCACGTTATATTACACATGACAAGGTAGATGCTGATTCCTTGGTTAATCATGGAGGTAGTGACGAAAATTTTGCCCTATATTTTCTAATCGCTTCTACACATTGGCGTATGCAGTATACTCGAACATGAAAATGGCGATGTAGTAGCTTACAACAACACTTTGCTTTGCCTTAAGGCCACTTCAACCGCCACCGTCCTAAATCCTCCTATCAACATCTGTGATGTATTTTATTATCCCCTTTCTCTTCTTGCGTTTTACCTCTTTTGTGCAACTAGGCTATGTATTCATGTAGCATTATAAATTTCTATCCCGAAAAAGTTGATTATCAGAATCAAATATCACGTGGAACTTGCTCACGTCACCCAAGCTTGGCACCAATGGAGCGGAGTTTGAAGTCTTGCGCACCAACCAGCGGGCGGGAATAGAAGCGCTATGCTATCGGTTCGTTTGTTTGGCCGGCTCGGAGACCAAAACGCAATACTATCCTAAGCTCATGAGCCCGCGCAAACAACCATGCTTTTCAAGTCCAACTTTCTTCCCCGCCTAAGGTTGAAGTGCTAGCAGTAGAAAATTCTGGTGGCTGGCACACGAACTTGGTATTCGATTTCAGCTCTGTTCACAAAAAGTTTAGGAGTAAATTCACCGCCCGTCGCTTCTGGTCCAATGGCGTCGTCACTGCTCGATAAGGGTAATCACGATGCTGGACATTCACCACGTGCCAAGTGAATTTATTGCAGTTTCGGAAATCGTTTTCCATCAATCTCGATCAATCGCGAAAAGTGGGCATGTGACCAAATCGACGCACAAAGACTTGAGCTGTACGCACTCAGCTGGAAGCCTGTGCAGAAGTTACATATACCATTGGAATTGCGCGCTCGGCGCGCATACAGCTATATACATTGTATAGGATAAAATGCAAGAACGGAATTTGACCTCCTCAACCACATATTGGCGCTTTTGGCGGCGGGAGGGAGCATAAGTGAAAGATGCTGGTTCGAGAGTACTCTTTGAGTACTAAGGTAACACTAAGTGAGAAGAACTGAACTGAAAGAGGGGTATTTGACCGAGATACTGGTCACAAGAAAACAGGGGTCGACCCATTGAAAAGCGACTGCGAAATGCGGAAGTTTTGTGCCATGTACCAACTTCATACGTGGTCAAAATGACTCATGGTGTACTATTGGCTTATTGCCGCAGTATGTAGTACTGGTCCGAGATAAATGAATAAGCATTTGTATGCTCGCTGCATGAGATTACTGGGGGTTTCCGGCAATACGGTAGCAGATCAAGCAGCTCTATGAGGCCAAAAATCGCAAAAGGCAGTACGATAAGCATTTATGTGAAACATGGGAGCTGTGTGTGAAACGTAACGTCCACATTTCACAGTCGCTTTTCAAGGGGCCGACCCCTGTTTTCTTGTGACCAGTATCTCGGTCAAATACCCCTCTTTCAGTTCAGTTCTTCTCACTTAGTGTTACCTTAGTACTCAAAGAGTACTCTCGAACCAGCATCTTTCACTTATGCTCCCTCCCGCCGCCAAAAGCGCCAATATGTGGTTGAGGAGGTCAAATTCCGTTCTTGCACTTTATCCTATACAATGTATATAGCTGTATGCGCGCCGAGCGCGAAATTCCAATAGTATATGTAGCTTCTGCACAGGCTTCCAGCTGAATGCGTACAGCTCAAGTCTTTGTGCGTCGACTAGGTCACGTGCCCACTTTTCGCGATTGATCGAGATTGATGGAAAACGATTTCCGAAACTGCAATAACTGCAGCGGACGTTTAACCTGCTTACGCGGATTACCACCATCACAGCGTTGCAGTTTTCTTCAGACCGCTTAGCGTTAAATCGGTATGGCGTCAGATGTGCTATCTCAAATGCAGTCGAGCGTTCGCCATCGGATTCAAGGTGGGCAAGTGTGATTTGGAACGATCAATTTGTTGGAATATTTACCTGCTGGCAGATATAAGTCTTCGCCCAACGCCATCGGCGCGCCCTATGGAGCTTGAAATATTTGTTGATGACAAGCTTGTCTATATGTTGCCGACAGTGGAGTCAGGACGGCCGCTTCGCTGGGATATGCGCCTACTGCCGTTGTGAGCACTGAATCCTAATTCCTGGGCTCGTTTATGGCTGATTTGAGTTATAGTGATGTCTATCCGGCCTCTCGTATAATTATTAAGTTTATCAAGAAGAATCGCATATCATCGGATCGAGTCAGCTTTGCAGAGTATGTGGCCTCGGACGTCGATGGGCAAAGTTCAATCACAATGAACGTATTAGCTCAAGTCTCTCGCTCCTTCTCTCTTGCACCGCATATAAAACAAGCCCACGAATCCGATAAGAAGGATTATGCAACCGTTACTTTGAGATTTTGGAGTAGCAAGGAGGTGGGGCATTCCAAACCAGCCTTGATATGTGCTAACGTTGTATGTCTCAGATAGAAGCCGCATATATAGCGGCGCTCGCTCAGTCTAAGCTTATGTTGGACACAGAGAAGCGCTCGTTGGAGAGGCTGAGCAAAGCCTGCCTAGTGCTGGAAAAAGTTATTGATTTTGGAGAGGGGCTGGCGGATGTATGTCGGTTAAGCTTTGCCTCGACAACCCTCTTAGCCTGCAACCTCGGTTCTGTAGCTCAACCCAAGCGCGAAAATCGTCGTGGCGCTGTTCATCACAGCATGGGAGGTGTGTACTTCCATATCTTTGCTTCTGTTTCGAAAATTTGTTAATTGATGTACTATAGCACATCGAGCTTATTCAGCGCAACCACCACAACATACAGCAGCTGGTCGATGGTCTCGCTAGAATGACACCGTTCCTGGACTCCGTCCAAAAGCACTCGAGAGAGATGCACTTGAAAGGGACGGTTATTGGTCTACTGAATCTAATCGAGGACGTGGCCAATTTTGTTACCGGCTACTTGTCCCGCACTATTCCAGGTTGGTAGACGAGTTTGGACACAATGACACTCTTTCTCTGATAGATTTGATTTTTGGTAGGGAGAACGCTACGTAACCCTCTGAGTGGCAAGGCAGACGAGCAGCTTGTTCTGCTATTAGGGAAATTTAGTGATCTAAAAGAAGACTTTGATAGAGGCGTACAAATTGAGCAGCTGAAATATATACTAACGAATGGTGAGTCATTCATTAATGCAAACCAGCGCTAAGCAAACTCCAGTGATTACATAGACCAGCGCGCATTGCTAAGTCGGCTCAACCCAGCCACTCGTGCTCATTACTCAAACCAGCTACCCTGTCAAGAAGGAACACGAGAGCAGGCACTTAGTGATATATACCATTGGATTTCCGAACCGGATACACCGAAGAAAGTGGGGTGGCTGTATGGACACGCTGGTCTAGGCAAGAGTTGCATTTCGGCCTCTGTTTGTCGGAAACTCGACCAGGAGGACACGCTGGGTGCGCATTTCTTCTGTAAGCGCGATGACCCGGAGCTACGTCATCCAGGAAACATACTAAACACAGTTGTGCACCAACTGGCCACCCGGTTCGGTCCATATGGAAAGGAAGTCGTCGACGCAATTGACGAGAGGCCACAGCTAGCCGAATCATCTCTGGAGCAACGGTACACTCGTTTGGTAGAGCGTCCGCTGAGAAATCTCAAGAAAGAACTGGTTTTCCCCTCGACTTCTCTCACAATAGTAATCGACGCCTTCGATGAGTGTGAGAGAACCCGCGATCGCCGCCTGTTAATGACCTACTTGCGCGAGATGTGCGAAATTGCGCCTTGGCTCAAAATGGTACTCACCAGTCGCTTCGACCAAGATATCAAGGCTGTTTTCGGACGAACTGACGACCCGCTTGTTTGCTCTCGCGATGTTCTTGTCTACGACGCCTCTTACGATATATATGCGTGCACGCAGAAGCGCATGTTCGAGATTGCAGAATTCAAGGCACAAGTTGACTGGTCAGAGCAGACTGTCCGGACGTTGAGCGAGCGCTCTGGCGGGCTGTTTATCTGGATTGAGACTGCATGCAGGTTTATCGAGAACGGGTCGGATGTCGATTCACGCCTAGAGCAAATACTGGACGGTACCCAGCCAGTAGAAGGCTCTGAGCCGTTAGACATGCTTTTTACTACAGCAATCGAACAGAGTCTGGGCGATAACGCGCAAGACAATATCCGAAACGCGAGACTATGCCTCGGAGCAATCGTGGCCGCTGCAGATCGTACGGCGTTGTCGGTGGTAGGACTGGAGGCACTAATGTCAAGCCAGACAAAGCGAGGGGTCTTTCGGAACGTTATCAATGGACTAGGATCGGTGTTGTATGAAGACAAGGCTGCCTGGGGCGCTGTGCGAGTATATCACCCTTCGTTTGCGGATTTCATGACCAACAGGACTCGGTCTAAACGCTTTTACGTGGAGCCCGGGGAGCAAAACACCAGAATGGCGGAGTGTTGCCTAAGGACTATGATGAAGGAGCTTACTTTCAACATATGTGAACTAGAAACCTCACATGTGGCCAACCACGAGATTCCTAATCTGGAATCTCGAGCTCAGAACTCGATCAGCGAGCAGCTGAAGTACAGTTGCCTGCACTGGACTAGCCACGTTTCTAAAATGCCAAAGGGTGCGTTAAAGGAGCTGCTAGGCGAGTTTATTCTGGGACGGACGCTATTATACTGGGTAGAGGCTCTAGGCGTAATGTCGAAACTGGCAGTAGTGTTACCTAGTTTGCTGGAGCTGGTAGAATGGTGCTCGGTGAGTCGCTGGGCTCGGGCTGTCACCCCCACTCTTTCCGAAGATCAGACGTCTAAATTGAACCAGGATATCATGAGGAATATTGCGAGCTATGCGCACGACGTATACAGGCTTGTGTTGGCATTCTACGACGCAATATCGGAAAGCACGCCCCACTTATATATATCAGCGCTTGCACTAGCACCGAACGGCTCCCAGGTTGCACAGCGTATGCGACCACTCTTTCCGAAGCTCCTAAGCATCGGGGTAGATCTAAACGCTGGGTGGTCTCCTTGGCTTCGGAGCATACTGCATGGCGCCGTGGTCACGAGTATAGGCGTCTCGAGTGATGGGAGACGTATTGTGTCTGGCTCTGAGGATTCCCTAGTACAGCTTTGGGATGCAGTCTCGGGTGCAGCCATATCCGATCCGCTACTGGGACACACTGATACCGTACGATCCGTGAGCTTCTCTTCGGATAGCCGACGTATCATCTCGGGCTCATACGATCACACTGCACGCGTTTGGGACTTGGAGACGGGCGGCATAGTGTCGATACTACCACATACGCACGGTGTAATGTCCGTTATATTCTCTCCTGATGGTAAACGAGTAATTACGGGCTGCTACGGGGGCAAAGTCTATCTATGGGACACCAACACAGGCAATGAGATTTGTGGCCCGTTAATCGGGCACTCTGCTAGCGTCAACTCTCTAGCTGTAACTCACGATGGTCGTTGCATAGCATCTGGCTCTGATGATCACACCATTCGGCTCTGGGATGCATTAAATGGCCGTGCAATGTCTAAGCCTCTGGTTGCGCATACAGACTACGTATACAGCGTGGCATTTTCTCCTAACACTCAGTGGCTTCTCTCAGGATCAAATGACGGAACTATACGTATCTGGGATATTGGAACGACTGCGGTAGTTCTAAAGATTCTAGACGGCAAGTTTGGGCCTGTATGGTCAGCTACATATTCTCCCAGCGGTCGTCATATTATATCCGGTACTTGGGACAAGATAATACGAGTGTGGGATGCGAAAACTGGTGTTATGCTATCCGAACCGCTTGTAGGACACGTCGGCGCTGTACGATCCGTTTCGTTCTCCCCAAATGGTCGCCGAATTATTTCTGGCTCGGAGGACGGGACAGTGCGAGTATGGGACGCCGAAGTAGAAACACTAGCACCAGAGCCTCAGTCTCATGATTTGACCTGTGTGTTGGCTGTTGCATTCTCTCCCGACAGTCGAAAGATTGCTTCCTCCCACATAGATAGCATAGTGCGGATCTGGGATGTTGAAACAGGGGCGACGTTGCATAAAATGCCTCTGGAACAAGGCGGCGAAGTCTGGTCTGTCCAGTTCTCCCCAGACGGGCGCCTTGTTTCCTGCTCTTGGAACAACGTTATACGGATATGGGAAACAGAGTCTGGCACTATGGCATTGGAGCCGCTAAGCGGGCATGCGGATCTTATCTGGTCGATTGGTTTCTCTCCAAATAGTAAGCGGGTTGTTTCAGGGTCCCGAGATGAGACGATTCGAATCTGGGACGTGCAAACGGCTGCTGTGATCTTGGGGCCACTGGTTGGCCATTCAGGTGCCGTGCGTTGCGTCTATTTCACCCCTAATGGCGAGCAGGTAGTTTCTGGGGGGAATGATGCAACAATTAGGATCTGGAATGCGGAGTCGGGAGACCTAGTGTTTAAGCCGCTTGTAGGTCATTCACGACCTATATGCTCGATTGCAATCTCCCCAGACGGCAAGCGGATTGTTTCAGGTGCTGAGGACAACACAATGATGGCCTGGGATCCCGAGACTGGGGTCGCTGCTTCCAACCCTCTGATAGGCAACTGTGGAGTTATATTCTCTGTGTCTTTCTCTCCTGATGGCAAGCGGGTCGCTGTGGCTCCTTACGACAATACGGTACAAGTCTGGGACATAGAGACGTACCAACCTGTTTCAAAACCGCTTCGAGGGCATTCTGATTTTGTAAAAAGTGTGGCCTGGTCTCCTAACGGTAAACATATTGCATCTGGATCGAATGATGGAACCATTCGCATCTGGAACGCCGACACAAGTGCTATAACAACTAGGGCCACCGTGAGTGACTCATTTATATTACCATCCTTCCGATTCACAAACAAAAACTGATACATAAAACCAAGATCCTGCGCTCGGAGTTACCGAACATACCATCCTTACTGTGGGATCTGGCTCGTCTCGCTGACGGTGACGGCTGGGTGCGTACGTCGTCGGGAGAGCTCCTGATTTGGCTGCCAATTGAGCATCGAAAAGTCGATGATTCCGTACTTCAATTGTCCCCATTTGATAAATTAGACGACTCGGGTGTTGACACTTTGAATTTTGAACATGGTAAATCTTGGGTTTTGGTTGCCGGAGTTTGATTCCTCGGTGCTTCCTGTGAGGCTTGATCCTGCCCATGTTTGTAATACGATTGAACTGTATAATCAAAGTGAGAACAGCGGGTTACATGTAGATTAGCTTTAAACTTATGTATCATGCCAGATATTCCTGAACTCTTCAATGTTGAATGGTTAGTAATGAGCCGTGCTTGCTCGGCCTTGTAGTATGCCTTTCTATTATCGCATACATTTTATGCGTAGCTCTTTTTGGCTTGGCAATGCTGGTGAAATGGACTGGCAGAATTTTACCGCCCAAAGCACATGGCGAGAAACATGAATACTATACTGTCCAATTGTACGGCATCATACACATATATACAAAGTAGCGACATGATTACAACAAAACACAATCATAAAAAATTCAAATGTCCACGAGATGTCTTATTATGGACAGAAATAAGGAAGCTTCTCAAAATGTCTAAGCTTAGAGCGTTTATCTGAGGTCCAAGCAGCGGCGTTCGATTAGGAGCCGTTGCGGTCATCGTTTTGGCCGATGACAGGCTTAGAGTTGACGTCGAGCATGTTGGTAATGCCGACAGTAACCAGGTTGTAGACTTAAATATTTACCAAGGCTTTCAGTAAGAAGGTGTTTTCGCCTTTGGATAACGTACCTTCCGACTGTTTGTCAACGTTGATCAAAGTATTTTGACAAGTGTAGTTCGCCAAGTAGCTCTGGCCGCTCGACTCTAGGGGCTCATCGGATCTAAAGTATCCCCCCTCCTCTGTGTTATGAACATATAGGACTTCCCACTCCGAGTGTGGCATGAGCACGCGAAGGAAAAGTACAGCGTCGACTGGACGATTTTAAGAAAGGATAGATTCATTTCGATTAGTTGGGGCGGGACGGTGAAAGTTGTGAATTGGGGCTTTTCACATGCGAGTTGATCCTTGATTGAGATACGTTGGGGTAGTGGACGCCTGTGAATGGAGCGTCGCTTCAGGCTTGATTGCCTGATGATTACGGCAGCAAAGGGACTGCAGTAAACCACCATAGTTTGCCACTTCAGCCTAAGTTATAAAAGGCCAGCACACCCAACTTCTATCCTACCCACCGCAATATGCCCATACCACCAAGATCATACCTGGGTTATTTCGTTACTAGGAAACAGCTTGTTGAAATCTTTCTAGATTGTAACGGTGATCTTGGTGGCATAGACAAGGACAATATGGATGCAACACTCATGGCTCGACGGTCTATATTTCAATATCTCATGCCTGGCCGTATAAGCGTTTGGTTCGACGCAACAGAAACCAACGGCGAAGTTGTGTCTGGCATGACGTTCATGGTTAGCCATGGTGTTAAACGAAAGAAGATCCCTAAGGATCTGTTGGAACGCTGTCGGGACATGTTTTTAGACGATCCGGATGAGTTTGTTATCCAGAAAAATCCACAGTGGGACGATTGTTACATTTATAATTGGAAGCGCGATGGGAAGGTGATTGGGACGGTGGAAAATCTTGATTTTCAGGAGTATGTATTTACATTCGTCACTGGTGCGGTATTGACTATGCCTTAAAGGTCAAACACCGAGCCAGAGTTTTATACTTTCGGATAGTTATGGATGACTGTTTCGCTGAAAGGTAGTTTTTTGCTGTTCAAGTATCGGTATTTTCTACGATGGCCACTATGATCGATTTATGATACCTACCTACGAATGACATTCAACCAACAACATCCACGCAAGTTCCTCTGTGCAGGCGGAGTAGTTTCCGGTTTGCTTGTATGAGAAGTAATGCTGCTACACATAACTTCATCCAAGTGTAAAAACCCAAATACTCTGGCACACCCACTCGCTACTTCTAAATCTTCTACCGTGCGATCCCCTTCTTGAAGTAAATAGTATGCCTAGTACGTTTTCATCATCTACGATATACTACGCACCTTTTTCGGACACGGTACCCGAGTAGCGAGTCTTGCCGATTCGGCTGGTTCAGGCATCGGGTGAATGAGATATATAAGTCTCAGTGCTGGCTACAGTCAAGACTGTCGTGCACAAGGCTGAAGAAGAATCATAGCTACCAGACCTAATGGCGAAATATTCTCGCGCAGACTGAGCATCGAGGGGATGGATCCATTGCAGGTGCCAGTCACGTGATATAGAAAGGGGTGGCCCCTATATTTATCTTAGGACTCCCAAATTCTAAACTCTCCAACAAGCAAATGGACAGCGCGAGCAATATTTTATGACTGATAACTGGTGGTTATGGATAACTAATAATGGGGAGGTTCCAAAACCAATTAAAATAGCAACATGGTGAGTCCGATACCAATATGCAAGACAGAAGGGGGAGTGTACAGCGAGAATAGTGACAAATGGCTCAAATATTACAGATGGGAGATCCGACAACGACAGCCAAAGAAAGCAGCTGAATACCAATTATAAAACGCATAAAACACACCTATGGGCGTCTCACCACCGCGACGACAAAATCCCATCCCCACCACGCGTATTTGATCTCGACTAGTCGTTTGACTTGCCTCCACCCGTCTGAGTCCGAGTGTTCGCCCGTTGGTGCTGTTGGGCCCATGTAAATAAAATCGGCCGGAGATATAAGTGAGCGCAGGAGGGATCCTACGAGGAATGCGATGAGAGCGACAATGATAAGCCGAGCGCCAGAGTGCCGGCGATCGAAGAGGAAATCCTGGGCCGGTGTGGGTTGTTGGACTTCTACAGCTGCAGGTTCGGGAATAGTTGGGAGCACGGGAGCTGGTGTCGGAGGAGATGGAGGTTTCGCCTCCTGTTCTGTATCGTTGATGGGGGGCATGCGTGTAGAAGGGCTATTAGTATACGATGAAAGGAACCCGAATATTGCTGATGCGGATGGTCGTCGACTCGGTGTAGGTCGAGCAGGTGTTTTTGGAGTCTAAATCAGAAGTCAGCCAAGGCTAACAACGGTGAAGTTGAACAACGTACTGATATGATAGGCACATCTGGGGACGCAGGTGTCCCTGCGTTCGCGAGTTCCTCGGCTGCTTTTTCTTCGGCAACAGGCGCTGGTTTGACTATTGGCTCATCAGAGTACAAATGCGTTGCAGCTGCGATTGGTGACGTCAACATGCTTGGTACTCTCTGCCCTCCTTCGACATGCTTAGCCCTATGCACCAACCTGTCAGTGCCTATTACTGAACTGGGAGTGATTTAAATTTACCTCTTGAGCAACGGGTACCCAGCAGCATACTCTTCCTCCAACGCCGCCCTGCCGAGCGCAACAAGCGACTTTTTCTCGTTCAGCACATCCATAATTCCTCCATCCACACGAATCTTGTCCTTGATTGTACCTGGTCCAATGCTCACGCGCACCACCGCGCGCTCGGTAATCAACCGCTTCGCCCATTCGGGCTGTTCTGGCCCACGTCGTGTCTCGCCGGTAAGTGGATCGAGTACTTCGGACGTTGGTTGTAGAGCTGGTGGAAGTGTGAGTCTGATGAGCTGGCGGGTTTGTTGTGCGGATGCGCGTAGTGGAGAGAGTGGTATAGTATATATTGACACCTTTAGCGGTAGATCACGAGTTGCAGCGGTCGAATCGTCGAGCGCAAGAAGTGGCACGAGCTGAGAAGAGTCCTCGGTCAGGAACATGGATGTTGTCGTCACATCATATCCTGTTGGGAACAATCTTGAGTCCACGACAAACTCGGCGACCGTCAAACCATCAGAGGATGCTCTCGCTGAAGACGATAACGTCCGACTTCGGTGTCTCGGTGAAACTGCTAATCGTCCTGATGCACGTCCCAAACTCGCACCGCCTGTAGCGCCAGGACTAACTCTGCCACTCCCACCTCCATTTGATGTATGCCTCTGATGCCCAACCGATAAAAACGATCCACTTGACGAGGGTTCAATTGCGCTCGCAGGCATCTGGGGTGATGGTGGTGGCGGTCGGGCAGCGAATGGGCTCAGCCTGACGCTCGCTTGGAATACGTTCGCCGTCTGACTATAGCTCGACCCCAAGAACGTCCGGCGTTGGTCTTCATTACCCAGAGTCCACACCAGACCCGACTTTGTGGCCTCCTCTTCGTTCTCTCGAACCACCCCAAGCACAGCTGCCGGGTATTGAACCATAGGTACCGATGCTCTTGATCCTGCACCTAGGAATGCCTCGACTCCAGCAAGTGATGCACGAGGCAACGTCGCGTTCACCATCGCGTTATACGTAGCGGGGACTTGTCCTCCATAGTCTACGCATACGTAAAGCGTGCATCGTGCGCTCGGGATAGCATAGTTCTCTGCTGTATAAGGATCGAGTGTCTCAATTACCCATCCATATAAAGGCATCTGGCCAACCGGCAACGAATACGGGTTCACTTTGTTCGGTGAAAACTGCTGTACTCCCTCAGACGTATACGACGAAGACGCCAGGAAAATTAGAGCAGGGCTACCAGAGGAACTAGTATCCTTGTTCTTCGAAGCAGCCGTCGCATTCGTTCGTGTGGTCATGCTCGAGACATAGAACCCGCGGTCACGGAACGGGAAGCCGCCTTTGAGAACAGTAAATTCGGTACGCGCGCCAGCTCCATACTCTTCAAGTACCGCGCTCGCTCCACCGTCGAACCACGTATCCCATTGTCGGCGGGATCCAGCGCATGTGATCGCGCTCGCCACGTCTTCGGCCGAAACACCCTGCAGGACCTTGGCACACCGATGTACCGGCAGAGTACTCGAGAAAGCAGGCTCGGCGCGGCGGGTAACGGTTAATCCAGCTTTGGTGTTCACAGGGGTCCAACCATCAGCAGTCGGGATTGCATCGGGCGTTGCATTGGCAGCATGCTGGCGCGTTAGGAACTTGAGAGCGTCCAACGACGAAGCCATAGGTGGCTGAGGAGACACAGTTGGCACAGCTGATACTGTAGGTGTATTGGTAACAAGTCGGAGGAGAGTAGAAGGTTGCGCGACAGATGTGACAACCGTCTCGACTCCACTCTGCACATCCGGAGCAGTGAGCCCGAGAACAGAGACAGGAGCCGGTGTCTCTTCAGGGCCATTTGGATTTGCCACACTGCCCGCAGGCGCCCACATCTTCCCCAACCCGCCCATCCCGAGGCCGAGTGAGCCCATGCCGATACCCCAGTTCCTGACCGACTTGAGCCCACCTCCGTTGGTTCCTTCGGCTTCTGTGTCGGTTCCCATCCCTTCTCCTGTACTGGTCTCGATAGTATTCATCGTATCTCTTCGGGGACGACGTGTCCACACAACCTGCGGTTCGTCCAGAGGCACTCGAGTCGGCTTGACCCGCTTGGCTCGTGCAAGTGCCTTGGCCTCTCCCTCTGCCAACTCCTCCACATCCACCTTCACCCTCGCCCCATTGACAATCAGAGTCGGTGGTCGAGGCGTGGTCAGGATTGTCATACTGGTCGGCGATCGCTCAGGTATCGGACGTGCATCCGAACCGGTTCGAAGCCTCATCAACTCGTCTCGTGCAGTCCGAACAACGGGAGATGCAGTTTCGGGTGAACTGTCTTCCCCAGACTCGGGCTTCTCCTTGAGCATCTCCCTTCCAGTCCCTCCGAGTACACCACTCCCCTTCCTGACGACAACACTGATTCGCTCGTCCCAACCTGGCTCGATTGCGTGCTCGACAGTAATCCAAAGTCCTCCGCCTCCTCGTGCGAGCCTATGCCGTCGAAGTGCACGAACAGATGATGGCGGCGGGTCGACTACAAGTTCGAGAGGGGACCATGTATCAGGGTCGATCCGTAGCTCGAGTTCAATCGGCGGCAAGGGAGGCTCGTGAGTGCCTTTATTGATATTAGTGATTGTCGTACTGCTGTTGTTCGCCGACTCTAAGCTAGGGAACGCAACGCCCTGATTCGACGAAATGGAAGAAGAGGACGGAGCCAATGAAGTACGTGAAATCGAGTCGGGTGAACTAGACATCGTAGTGGACATGGACAAGGGCGAACCGCGTCGACGACTTGATCCTGGAATAAGCGTTGCCACGCTCGCTCCTAGCTCGTCGGCCTCTTCTTCTCCAGCCCCGTTAGAATCATCCTCGATTGGCTCGTTCCTGATACTGCTGGCCAGCGTGCCTCTCCTCCCTGCGGCCCTGCTCTTCTCCTTCTCTTTCCCGTCGTCTGCACTCCCAGCCCGCTCGCTTTTCTCATATTCAACTCTCCACACACCCCGTTCGTGTTCATACCGCACCCTCGTCTTCCTAGCTCCACTCAACCGGCTCACAACCGGTGGTGCCCCGCCTCCTCGAATAACCATCTCTCCAATCCCAGCAAGAGTAGCAACCATACCGGCCGCACCAGTCTTGACGCGAGATTGTTCAAGAAGTGTGAGGAGCGTTGTAGTGGGCGAGAGGGCTTCAATTGCAAAACCATGTAGGTCTACATGGGTCCTAATCGTCGGTAACTCAGGCGGAGGGAGGGTTGGAAATAGGGTTGAGTCAGTTGTGGAAAATGAGAAAACGTGTGCGGCCGTTGGGGATTTGTAAGACGTCTTGAGAAGAAGTGTGTCCCTCGGGCTAGATAACACCTCCATTAGTCAATTGTCCATAGAGCCAATGAAAATGATGCTCACTTTACCGGCCACGCTGCCCTCTGTTTGACCCACCATAACTCCGTCAGCTCATTCACATCCTCGATGAGCCTAACATCTTCGATCCCCTTCTCCCATACACTTCTCGCCGGCTCGCACCCCAAAGCCCCCAACAGATCCCACACCCCAACGCCTACAAATGTCGCTTCGGCTCGATAAACAACCAACGTCGGGTCAATCGAATCCAACTGCGTAATAGTAACCCCTCGAGATTCGAGCAGCGGCTTCCACTTTTGGTCTGGCTCCTGGAGCAAGGCTGTAAAATACGTATATGATCGCCTGATAAGCGTTTGGATTGCCTTCTGGTGCGAGGACGGACGAAGAGTCGTACTCGGGACGAGACGGGCGCTGCTAGATATACTAGTAGCTCGAGACTGGGAGGGTGCAGTCGTGACAGTGGCCGAAGTGATGCTTCCCGGTCGTCCAGCTCCAGATCCGATCAGAGGTTTGTTGGCCGTGGCTGGGAAAGCGGAGAGTATATCCACGCTCGTCTTTGGTGCGAATCCTAGCCCATTTTCGGGTCGAGGTGCAGCCCGTGCCGGCGATATAGCATGCGGGGCGCCATTGACACGAAGAGACCCACGCGACCCGCCACCAAGCTCCACCACGAATCGCACCTTGAGCGCGCTCGCGCTGTGTGCTGGGACGGGTGTATGAGCCACTCGGATGATAGTCCTGTCCTTCTCTCCTCCACTGCCGGAACGTGAGGCGTGTACGACCCACGGGAGACTAGCGACCTTGTCGCTTGCAGCACGTGTAGTGATCTGGACTTCCCATGCGTGTGAGGGGGATAGCCACACTTCAACCTCACATGCACCAGATACCGACGGGTGATCGTCTTCGGGTACGATAGTGTAGTCCAGTCGGAGTGCTGCACGGCCTGGGTCATAAGACGATGCATGAATCACGGCTCGTGAGCCCCATCGATGCAAGAGTGGGGCACGAGGAGCGCGCTGGGCAGCGACAGCGTAGAGAGCGGGAAGGAGAGATGGAAGAGCAGTACTGGGTGAGGAGGATGATAGCGGCCAGGCATTGCGAAGGTCATGTTGCCAGTACAGAGTGATACGAGTCGACGTCGCAGGCGGAGTCGGGAGTTGTATGTACCATGCAAGCACTACGCATCAAAAGGTTAGAACCAACCTCGGCATTGATCAAGTTACCGGCCTAGGGGCAGGACTTACGATGAACGTGAGAGCGAACAGAAGGCGGCGAGGGACGCAGAAACGCCGGCTCGTCAGCTGAGCGAGGCAGAGACGTGGCGACATCCACCAGGGTGTTGTCCTCGTGTATCGTTCGTGATATCGTGATCGCGTCTCGTGGGCTGCATTCTTGTCAATATCGGTTATTCAAGGTTGAAAAGCTAGACTTACTTGGCTGGCCATCCCAGTGCATAGTCCGTCTTGCTCACACGTGTGCTCGAGTCCACCACCTCCAACACCTGCCCCTTGTCCACCATAGCATCCCACTCCTTCCGCAGCTCGGGCGTACCAAACAGCGCTCTCCAGTCGTCCACACCGGGTATCCCAGTTTCAGCATCGCCCTCGATGTCTTGCACGACTCTCAGCACCGCTCCCTTCTTGTGCACCGACGCCGGACCAGTCCCGCCAACTCTAACCCATCCACTCGTCGTTACCGCCAGCGTCTTCAGCGTCGTGGCAGTCTCATCCAGCGCTGTCGCCCACAGCTCGTGCAGTCTGCTACTCGTCAGCTTTCATGGCCCCAGTCGATTTGCCCCAGCCAACTCACCTCGCCCCATCGGACATGACGGAGAATGACAGGAGCAAGAGCCTCGCGTCACATGAGCAGTCAGAGTCAAAGGTTATCAAATCAGCACTGCCACTGATCGCGCCAAGTTCTGAACATGACCACGACCACCACGCCTCAGTTACTGCCTTTCAACGTCGAGTACGACGGCCCTGCACCAGTCGACACCTACTTTCACGTAGAAAAGGATAAAGACGGAAATAAGGTCACCGCGTTCAGAGGGCGAGATCTGTACGGCATAGACCTAGCTCTGCCAGAAGGATACACTGGCATCATACTACGCACAGGCGAAGAGAACAAGACGGAAACCACGAAGAAAAAGTCGCATGTGGTAGACGTCGACGTAGAAGACGATGAGGATGCACCTGGAACACGGCTTGGCGACGGGCAGCCGTTTGAGAAGCTTGGACTGTGGCGGGCAGATGTCCCTGTGGACGTGAAGTCGGACGAGTACGCGCGAGCACTAGACGAATGGACCAGAATGGCTGCGCTAGTGAGTCTTCCATTATCCCATCTTCCCTCATTTTACGTGTAGTTTCTCCATCACTAACTGTGGATATCGTTACTTGTTTTCCAGGTACATGCGTCTGACGAATCTGGCGACGAGCCGAAACAGTAATGTCGGCCTTTCCTCTTGCTCTTTCTTTGCCGCTCTTCGACGACCCAGCTTCTTATGAACAGGCTATGCCGTTCTTAAAGGCTCTCGTTCCATGATTGGCCTGTCAGGTTTTATTCAGCTAGTGATCGCTCTAGATTTCTTGATTGGATTCTGTTCACTCTGTCGCGCCTTTTAACATCGCGGGGAGTACCACTCCCTAATACAATTGGATTTGATTTGTTGACAGTATATACGACCTTGAGGGAACAGGGTACCTGAACAGACACTACATGATACAACACGAAATGAACCGGCTCGACGTTTTACAGACTCGGAAGAAGGATGTAAAATCAGTGGACAAAGACGGAAGAACAATCAGAATGCAACTGGAGCTACTGCGACCGCTCCTTCAGCTCCTCAATCTCCTTCCGCAGTGCTTCAAGTTCATTCTGGCGTGGCAAGCCTAAGGACTCATAGGTTCTGGCTAGGTTTTTCATGGTACGGAGCGTGTGAGGATGCCTGAGACCAAGTACGCGTGTCTGAGCGCCAACAACTCGGAGCTGAAGAGCTTCCGCTCGTTCGTAGTGACCTTGGCACCAGTACGTGTAGGCAAGAGCGACTTCGGCATTCAGCGTATCAGGATGATCATCGCCGAGTGTTCGCTTTTCGATTGCTAGTACCTCGAGCAGTAGCGTCTCGGCTTCGTTGTGTCGACCTTGGTTCGAGTAGGTGAGTGCAAGGTTGTGCATGCTTTTTAGCGTGTCGGGATGCTCGTGTCCCAGTGTTCCTTTGCATGCAGCCACCACCTGAAGCAATAGCGCCTCTGCTTCGCTGTATCGACATTGATAGTTGTATGTGTTTGCAAGGGCGTGCATGCTCGTGAGCGTATCGTAATGCTCTCGGCCCAGCTTTTGCTTGCATGCATCCACCACCCGAAGCAGTAGATCCTCTGATTTGTCGTATTGACCTTGTCTCATGTAAGCAATCGCGAGGCTGTGCATGGCCCTCAGCATTTTGAGGTCATCTTCGCCGAGCACTCGCTTGCACCCTTCCACCACCTGATACTGTAGCGCCTCCTCGTCCTTGTATCGACCTTGGTGTCCATAGGTAATCGCAAGATTCTGCATGACTCGTAAAGTGCGTGTGTGGTTGTCGCCAAATGCTTCCCGACAAGTAGCCAACATCATGAGATCTAGTGGTTCCTTCCGGTCCCATCTTCCCGTACATCTGTACACAAAAGTGAACCGTGAGGCAATATAGTCGTTTGGTCTAACGTCTAGTGCCAGTACGTGGCTCACATGTACCTCCACGGCTCTCGCGTATGCACTGTTGTTCACATCGACCTCGTCCCATGTAATCGAATTTGCCAGCAGGAACATTGTATGCAAGACTGCACGCTCGGACGAGTGCGGTACCACAGTCTTAGCCCAGTCGTGTACTAGCACGTGTATCGTGTACATGTCGTTGGCGCGGTCATAGCTGACTAGTGAATACGACGTGAGCTCGGTCATGATCGACAAGAATGCGTCAGAGTCCCAAGCGGCACCAGTATCAAGGCATGTCTTTAGGTATTCCTTAACGTTGGATTGTGCTTGTACTTCTAGCTCATTAAACGGGACGAACAAGCCATAAGGAACTGCGCATAACGCCGCACGTTGGAAGATGTCCTCAGTGATGTTAGTATGATGCATGTATGCCATCAGCCCCAGTATCTCCTTTGCATGACTGCTCAGTCTCTCATAGCTCATGCGCCAGGTCGTGTATACGCTCCACTGGTATCCGTCCACCTTGACTTGCAGTTCATTGTATCTTTCTAGAGTCGTCTGCCGCCTGCGTTGAAACATCTCATGATACTGGTGGATTGTGCGACTAGAGCGGTGGATGTATGCGCCAGCATGTACCACTGCGAGAGCAAGATGCCCTAGATCCTGTCATATAGAATGTTACCGATGTTATTCCACGCATGGCTTAAGCATGATACTCACCTGGAGTAGTGCGATAGCCGCATCTTGCTCCTCGTTTGGCAGTTCTGCGTCACCCATCTGCGCTGTCTTCAGCAGCAGCTTCATCGCTTCTCCTGGCTCCATGCTCGACATCTGACATCCCGAGTCTCGACCCCGACCGAGAAGCGCCATATCTGCCAGCCGGGACGTGATGAGTATGCTGCCGTGATCTCCTCGAGGCAAGAAGCCGCTGATGCCAAGC
>JAYRCO010001386.1:0-10002 GCA_037042815.1 Ceratobasidium papillatum | reverse complement strand
GTTTCCAGTCGGTGCGCACGCGCCATCCTTTGTCGTACGCAAGAGTGTGGCGATCTTTCTGGAAGAGCGTGTTGATACGGGGGATGCCACGGTCCCAGCTATCCTCTAGGTCCTCCAAGGTCAATCGACGATTCTGCGCATTCGCCTCCTTCCGCTTCATCGAATACTCCGACCAGACACGAGCTGAGTCCATGAACTCAGCCTCCCAAGGCTGCAAATAGCGGTACAAGTTCGGGATAAGTTGATCCTCCTCGTGGCTCATGCCAGCGCGGAAGTGGCTGACGGTGACGTCCGTCTGCTTCGACCAACGCAAGTCGCTCTGGGGAATCAGCACATGGCCCATAGATAACATGCCGAGCCCGCCCAACTCCTTCGGAGTGTAAAAGACGACAGGAGGGAAACGCGACGGCATTTTCGAGTTGAGGCCAATCTTGACACGCGTTTGGATTTTGTTCTCGGCCTTGACAAGCGCATCGAGTAATTCGTTGGTATGCACGACGGCTTCGCGGTAGTAGGTCATGAGGCCGATGATCGCCGTGTTCCACTTGTTCACAATCTTGGAGAAGGTCGTCGATCCGGAACTCATGAGAACCTGACGGATTCGATTGTTGAATTGTTGCACGCCTGCATCAACCGGTTCAGTTCTGTGATCTTGGTGAAAAATGAATTATACTGACCTTCGTCGGACACCCGCAAAAACGCCTGCGCAGTTCTCTCTTTCGTCTGCTCGTTAGTCAAATTCCACACGCCGTCCTTGAGCGAGAACTGTTCGCCACCCATGGTCCTAATCTTCGGCAGAATCCGGATCTCGAAGCCGCACATCGAGAATAAGAGTTGTGGATTATCGCGCGAGTACACGCTGACAAACGTGTCATCCCATTCGATGGTAGTAAGTGATCGAGGCAGACTTTGTTTGACGTTCCAGAAGACAGCGCGTCCGAGATTAACATCATGCTTGATTAGACGCATACGGCAGTCACGCGGCCAGCAACGCTTATTGTTGTACCCAATGACGTTGTTGTTCGTCGGATCGGGATTTGCGGAGAGATAGCGCTGGATGAGGTCGCGCGCCTCGTCGGCGGTGAAGCGGAAGAGAACGTGGATGCGGTCGACATAGCGTGAGTAGAGACGGATGGGGTGGCGGGTCTCGGTTGTGCTATCCCGGAATTGGAGGAAGTTATTCGGAAGTTGGGGAGGGCCAGCCATTTCGCTCGCGCGTTGAAGACCAAGGATGAGGAGATCGAGAACCAAGCCATAATATTGGAAGACGAAGGCAGAGAATTGTAGACCCCGAATTAACCCGAAGGCGTTGGTATGTGCCATGTCCTTGTACGTCAAAACTAGAATATCCGTTAGAGATTTACGGAGCATATGATACTCGAAAGGCTCACCAGTATTGTTCTTCGCCGTTATATAGTCCGCAAGGTTGTGATCGAGAATGAGGCGGAGAAGTCGGTTCAAGAGCGTCAGATCGATCTTCTCATATACTTTGGAAAGGACAGTCTCCATCAAAACGTTACATTCGCCGTCGCTCGTCTCCCAGATATCGTTCAAGTTGTTGATCCCCTGACACCACTTGTAAACGAGGAGTGGTGGAGGCTCCGTGTCCTATGATAGAGCGCAAGAGTCAATTCAAATCCGTTTGCATGGCTAGATGGACACTTACCGCCGGCTTGATCCACGAGGGGAATAGGCCGCGCTTGTCAGCTTCGAAAAAGAGGAATTGGTCCAGGTACTTTCAAGCATTTATCAGCTTTCGAGAGACCAACCGATAACATAATTAACTAACCGCATCAGTGATTTTCTCGACGGGCTCGATATCGTAGCAAGGGATAAGTTTGTCGTAAGTATCGAAGAACTCAATACCAGACTCCTTGAATGCGCGCTGCGTAAGCAACAAACGCTTGATGCGGGACAAACCTATTCCAATGGGTTAGAGCCGCGTAAAGAGCATATTGTAGCAAAAACTCACATTCATGGGGATTATCGTAAGCCTGCTCGATCAGCGCCAACTCCTCGCGCTGGCTTTGGTTCAACCGCCCCTTCACACTATACGCCTCCTTCAACTTCTCGAGCGCGAGAACCAAGAGCTTCGTATCGTGCTTGTACGATAGCGGCGGGAACGGAATCGGGGCAAATTTGCGACTCTCGAGCCAATGGACAGTCGCCGTATAAATCGCGACGGCCTCCTCCGAGCTAATGTAAGGGCCGTCCTTTAGATAACCGTGTTGGCGCTCCTGCTCGGCCTTGAGGTACAATCGGGTAAGGCGGCCCAAGTTCTTCTTGACCACCGCCTTGTCGACAGTTGCGCCACGACGAATACGTTCACGATTGTAGTGCGCGACGGAGCACCACCAGTCGGCCTTGGATTTGATATAGCGCAGGATAATGTTCTCGATCGCAGTCGGCATCCCAGGGACCTTCCAAGGGATATTGGCCTTCCAGCATCGCCACGCCTCACTCAAGTGCTGAAGGATCGTCTTCGCCTTGTTCTGCTTGATCGACTCCGGCATCATATCGAGGATATCGTGCATCACGGCAGCGCGGAGCTCGAGATCAAAGTGAGACTCGACACGCTGCTTGGTGACTGTTTTTGCAATACCCTTTGAGTTACGGCCTTCGAATTGGCGGGCGAGCAAATTGCCGAGCCTGAACGGGAGAATAAGTAATATGACCTATCCGAAGAATATTCCGGCTTACCATCGTTCAAGCAAGGGGACAATACCCCGCATGAAGAATAGCCATACACGCCATCCAGGTGCCCAGAAACCACAACCAGGACCTTTTCCGACAGGACCGGTGTTGAAGCGGTAATAAATCAAATGCTTCAGATCCTTGCACATGCGAACTTGACGCATCAGCTTGTACTTGTAACTATATGATCTTTGTTAGTAACCCTCGCCGTGTCGCAGAGAGAAGATTGGACGCACCGATACATGCCGGTCAGGGCGCCAACATGCGCAAAGATGTACTGCAAGGCGTCCGCCAATTGGAAAGCATCGACATTACCGAGACGGAATTGTACATGCGCGTCGACGACGAGCTTCGTCAGGCGCAAAATCTCGCGACACAAGTGGAACGCATTTCCGAAACGAGATTTCTTACGCTCCTTCGTAGTGAGCGTCTTGACAGGCTATAGAATAAAAGAGAATGTTAGAGAGATGTCCGAGCGCATTTCGAGACACTGACCTTTAAATTCATGTTCTACCGAAAGCGACCAAAAATGTCAGTCATTATCTACCAACTACAACAGCGAGTTACTCACGTAGTCCAGGTGCAAGTAGTTCAAGTTCTTGCGGTGAATCAAGAGGTTGAGCATGTTGTATCCCTGCCGGCAGACCTGGAGACCGGCCTCTACCCAATCTAGCTTCGTAGTCTGGAAGAATTTCGTCGCCTTTAGCTGACGGAAAAGGGACTTCTTAGTCATTGCCTTCGGCGATCGGTGCTTCAACTCGTTGAGGACGTAGCACTTCAACAGTTTCTGATACGAGACGCGGACTTTCGTGACTTGATTAGGTGGGCAATGCTCAAGATACCTGCCGAATCGGGTGAGCGCATTTATCAAATTTGAGCAACTAAACGCTTACCAATCTTTCACGAGAGGCACATCTTGCGCGCGACGGGTACGGCCCGATCGGGAATTATACGGCGCGGGAGCCCACCAAAGTGCGATCGCGTCAGCTGTCTGGTCGTTCTCGAGAGGCGAGTCGGCCAAGAAAGGCTCAACCTCGTCTGGAAGCTCCCAATCGTCATCGTCCGCGCCGTTAGGGCCGAACACCTCGTCTTCGTGTGTAACCAGAGGCGCATTGCGAGGTGCGACTGCGCGGGAAGATACCGGGTTGACAAGTGGGTCAAAATAAAAGGCAGGGAGATCGGGGTCGTCGGTACGAATGTAGACGTTTTTGGGTTCGTGGTAAGGCGAGATACGGACGGAGCGAGGGAGCGAGTTGTAGAGATGAGGGAATGCGACTTTGTACTCGGTTCGGATCTGCTGACGAATGATGACTTTGTTGATATCGTTAAACTCGTTCCAGTCCTCGTCAAACGCCTCCATATCGCGGTAGAGTGGCTCGAACTTCGGACCACCTGGAATCGCCATGTTAAGGGCTTTTGCGGTGAAAAAGGATTTTTTGTCGAATAGATACGAAGCGTTGGAGTCTGTGTGGTCGGAGAGCAGAGTACGGCCGATGCGATACAAGTTTGCCATCATGGGGAGGTCCAGTGACCAGAATTTGTAGGCTTCGCCGGAGACGGCAGGAGTGTCAACAAGTGGCCGATGATCGTAAAACCATTCGAAAATAGGGCTGTCTTCTTCCTCGTCGAGGTCAAGCTGGATTGCCTCCAGGGGGTCAACATCCAAAATGTTGTCGCCATAGTCCAGGGGTGGCTCTTCGTCGTCAAATGGGGGGAAGCGCATACGTTTGAAGTGGCGTCGGTCACGTTTCTCTCGTCGCATGGCTAGCCACATGGAGGCCCACTGCGCGTGGTAGACCGGCTCGATCACGCGTGGGACCTGGTTGACGAAGGTAATTGCGCCGGTGATGTGGTAGAGAACAGGGACCTCGCGAACTTGCTCCCAAGGACAAGGAATGTTCTCGAGAAGCTTGAGCACGGCGTGAGGAACGTATTTGAGCGCGCCGAGATGGACACGCTTGTCGTTTCGGAATTTTCGATTGCTCATGTCACCGTGGTCCTTGATAATTTTGCGTACATGCTCGGGCGGAAGGTCCTACCCAATACATCAGCGACGCGTCATGTTATGGTGTGGGTGGCTCACCTGCTTCCCGGTGTCGATGAAACCAGCTTTGCGCTTCTCACCGTAGCGCTTGTTCTGCATTTGAACCCATTTGTGGGATTTTTGAGCGAGCACCTCGGAAGGCATTCGCATAGAGCCCATCTGCTGGGGGTGTGGCATCCCAGGGGGCATGCCGGGCGGAGGAGGGACGAACCCAGGTGGCGGAGGCGGGACAGACGACATCCTCACCGATGTGGAGGTCGTAGTCAACAACAGGTCAGTCCGGCCATCGACACAGTGACTAAGCTCCATAGCCACCGGCGCCAAGGTAGCAGAGCATCACGTGTCATCTTCGCACAACGTCCGAAATCCAAAGCACAATCGAAACGTTGTTTTGCCTGAGCATCGAATTGAAAAGTGAGCCATGGCTCTCCACTGGATCTTTCCCGAAACTCATGACACTTTATTTCATGGTGGCCCTTTGGCTCCGTGGCGATAGTTTGAAGAAAAAGTCGACTATAAGTGCTCCGGCTCGAGGCCATGTGTTGATATCCTAGTGAATATCTGATGTCCTGGGCGATTCTGAACGGCTACAGCACTTATACTTAGACTGGTACCATTGATGCAGCTCAAATACTGCTTGCTTAATGGGGAGAAGTGGCGATTATTCTTATGAGCTCAACTTGTCGTCAGGTGAGTGGTTCTGCATGAGCGAGAAATAACTTGACATGTAGTTCTTTGTTCTACAGAAAACTTGCTTTTGTGATTTGCGTGTAACAGCAACGCACTCAGAGTTTCGTTCTAGTTCATAGTCCCGTTCATGCTTTTCAAGCGATTAGCAATGGTGATATCTAGCACGTGGCCTAAATGAACTCAACTCCGTCAATAGTTACTGCAAAAGGGGGAGGTATTTTTTGATGCCGCTTAATCCACCCGGTGGATGGGTTTGAAAGCCGCTTGAATAGTTGCGCCGGCGGAGAGCATAGCGTATTTGGCAAAATGAGGGAGAGGGGTGTCTCAACACTTTTCCCGAAACAGCCCTGTATAGTCAATGAGCAGACCTTAAGACCTTGAGATGAATCGTAGGTTTCTGCCCTCAGTTACTTGCGTGAGACTATGGGGCTGGGCTGATTATTAGAGGGCCTCTTAACCCTTCGCTTTTTTATGTTTAATCGAGGGTGACTTTGGTGGAGCGAGGTGACAATTTTGTATCGTATTGCCACGCATATATCAGTAAATAGAATAAGAGCACTATAAAGACGTTTGTATGCTTTGGTTTTAGGTAGCGCAAGCAAGGTTGCCGCCATAATTGGCAACACAATCGTCTGTTAATTCATGAGTGATGTGACTGGATCAAGCCGCGCTACCCACTTACTCAAATCTTTGATAGGTGTGTTGTTGGGTCCCGGGCTACAGCTAAGCAATCATTTAGTACATTAGATGTTATTGTGCGAGATCACACTTACCCGCAAATCATATAAGTTCCGGTACGAATCTCACAGCCACTGCATGAGCCACCGAACCCACCACTGAAGAGCAAGAAGTTCAGCGAGGCATAAAACAAAGGAAGGATAACAACTCACTTTACTGCGCAAGCAAGATTACCTCCGTAGTTTGCAATGCATCGATTCAGGTCGATTGCCGAATCCTGGCGACCTCCGTTGCCGTTGGCGCAGTTGGCGTGAAGGGTGGTTCCCGACAAGTAGTAATTGCTGCAGGACGCACCAAATCCTCCTCCAGCAATAATCTGCGTGATTGATGCAACAGCCAAAGCAGATACGAGCAGGATGTTGTTGAAGAACATGTTCAGTGGCAAAAGGGGTAGTGAGTGCTTGTAGGACTCTTCGCCCTTGCATTTATAGTCGGCCAAAACGCCTGAGTAGAGGATTACATGCCGAATCTGCCGTAAGTATTCGGCAATCGTTTATTGGAGGTTGATGGACAATTGCTAAAATCAGTTTTTAAAGCCTTCTTCATGGGCTAAAGGCAAATTCCCGTTTCGTGGATTGTCCAAAAGTATCTTTCCACCCGACCACAAGTCCAGCTGGTCATCTGCTGGAAGCTTTTTCCGGAAAAGATGATAGCCCAGCACATTTCAACTGTAAGAGCCATCACGTCGGCTGATCGAATTCGACCACGGCCATGAGGCTCATGGAATTCGAACCACATATTTTGCTGCATTCCCCAGTCACATCAGCTTCTCAGAACTCAGCATAAGCCACAGCGGCTATTTTCTGACCGGAAGCTCTGACCTATCAGCGTAAACATAGACATGGACTAGTGGGGATAATTCTAACTCGTTCCGTTACTGGTCGGGGCACATGTACCTACTCAAAAAGAATAAATACCAGGCCGCTTCCTTTGATGATATGAGAGAACAAAACGATACAGACTCAAATCGAAATCATCCAATCAAAAGTTACAGCTGTATATATGCGGTATCCACAAATCACCCTTAACAGGATACTCGCAGCCACCTGCTGTTCTCCCTTATTGATTCAAGCAGCTTATCAATTCGTTGGTACATGACATCATATTCTTACACTCATCTGGTCATCTCATGTTACGAGAAAGGTCACTTTGCACATGCGAGATTCCCGCTGTAGTTAGCAACACAGCTGTCTGAAGCCCCGTCATTCTGGGATCGCATACTCTAAAAGCCAGGAGAAACTCACTCAAATCGATAATAGGGGTGTTATTACTTCCTGGGCCACAACTACAATCTGTTTTAGTGCAATCGACGATATATTCGTATCTGACTTACTGGCACTTCATGTATGTACCTGTAACAATCTCACAGCCGCTGCATGAACCGCCAAAGCCACCACTTATCGAGACAAATTAGTGAAAAGTAAGTACCGATGAACCGGCGACTTACTTCGTGGCACATGCGAGTTTGCCTCCGTAGTTAGCTATGCATTTATTGAGATTAATGGATGTATTTTGATAGCCGCCCTTGCCATTGCCACAGTTGGCGTGAAGAGTGGTACCAGAAACGTAATAGTTGCTGCACGAGCCTGAAAACCCGCCTCCGGCTGCCACACCGGCCACGGAGATGGCAATCCAAGCAACCGAGATAGCGACAATTCTGAAGGACATATCGAATGATGAGAGAACGAGCAGTTGATAGAGACTAGGCTCCATTTTTTCGCTCGGCTTTATAGTGGCTGGAACACTTCACGTAAACGAGTACAAACAGCGAATCATGACTTCCAAGTCGTCAACGACAGATACTTTGCATCAACTTCTCAGGTCCCAAGAATAAAGGCATGTAGCGTGTGCATGCTAAAATTAACACACTATCTCGGCATCAACTGTGTAGCAGCTGCATTTTTGGCCTCAAAAGATCCGAGAGCTTTCGCACAACAGTGCAGTCGCAGCGCTTGGTACACTGGCGACACCGAGATGCAGGTCACAGGCTCTATGACAATACAAAAGCCCCTTTGACTGAAATATTGTACTGCCTTGATCTCGTGTAGCTATCTCCGCCATCACCGGTTAGCCGCCAAATTCGGCGTAGGCGATGGAAGCCAAGTATACAAGGTAGAAACTCCATAGCCAGTAGAATATATATCGAAAATTACACATCACAGGAACTTATCGATGCAAAATATCTGTATAATACGGGGATAATCCGCAGATAATATCTCTCAGTGCATGACTTCTTGTCCAGGTTTGGCGTGCTATTATCTCACGGGGTCTACGAACCACATATTTAGCCTAAGTAAACTCTGTTTGAAAGGTAAGCACGAGTACAGGCCCGTTGGGTATTATTACTATCCGCCACCTCCCGTCACGCGCTGCTCTCTACAATTCAATATATGCATATATGCGTGCCGTCTTTCTAGCCACCTAGAAAATCAAAACAGGAAGGTAGTACACTCTTGTGAGACTGGCCTCATAAAATATAGTAAATAAGCGACACTTGGGTTAAACAAGTTGCTTTTGCAGACAACTACCAGGCATTCAAAGTACTACTCGCATCAAGCGTATGACGAGCAATCAATCTGTCGTGAGTAAGAAACACAAGTATCAAAACAGGACCATATGCGTCGATTTTATGATTCAAAGAGTAATCATCAATAATCCCGACTTGTCATATCACAAGGCGAATTCCAATTCGTATGTGTGAGCCATATCGCTTAGTCGAACAGAATGTTCTTGCGTTAGTATGTATAGCAACTAATAGGTGGATCGTGGAATTCTTTCTTTAAGTTCGAATGCATTGTCCGCTATTGTGTTCATCTAGCGTGTAAGTTTACTCGAAGTTGATGGCACACCACAGTAGATAAATCATATGTTAAGTTCGATAGTAATGCCTTTCGTTCGGAGCCGTCGAGTGCGTAGGTAGCGCTTGGTATATTGTTAGCGACTGACAGAGTTTCGCAGGGGGAACTGTGGCCCCCAAAGGCGGTTTGCGAGCCAACACCAGATATGCTTGTGAAAATGAGTTACCAGTTCTCCGACACTCCATAACCTGATCAGTGCCCGAGATTTCCGCTCGGGCAGACGGAAAGTACAAAAAGCTAGCCTCGAGGCCGAACGATTATTGGGCAAACGGAGATGGAGATTACAAACATAACACAGCAGGGCGGTGCGTTTACGGGACGGCATGTTAAAATATATCAAACATAGCAAGCCATGATTCGGGGTGACAGGATGGCTGAACTGCAACGCAGACATAGGATTATTCCGTAAGCAGCGTGGTAGCAAATACTCAACATTGGATTCCTATCAAAGGGCTACAGGCTCCTCCGCTTTGGACATAACACAACATTAGGCGAGCAAGCTGCAATAGAGTTATATCTCGCCTTCCTCTGGGCTGTCCTCCCTCCCATCAACCTCCATCCGAGCCTTGTAATTTACACGCGGTCAAACTATGCCAAGCTATCAAATACATAGTCAAAGCCCTCTCACCTTGCGCACTCGTTCGTCCGAATAGTCGAGCTCTTTCGCTGGAGGAGCTCGTGGATCGACATCCATCGTGTCACGGCGGTGTCGGTCAGACCGATGGCCCCTTTCTCGGTCTCGTTCACGTTCTCGATCGCGTTCTCGATCGTCCCGCTCATACCGTGACCCACGATAATCGCGGTCGCGGTCTCGATCCCGGCAATCACGATCACGCTCGCGAGTACGCTCCCGATCTCGGTCATAGTCGTCGTCTCGTGTGTGCCTGCGGTCATCATAGTCGCGGTGGTGACGAGCTGATTTAGACTCTCGGTCGTAAGAGTGATGCGATGGTTCTTTGCGCTTCCTGCTCGTAGTTG
>JAYRCO010001385.1:0-10008 GCA_037042815.1 Ceratobasidium papillatum | reverse complement strand
TGATGCCGTACTCGTGTAGATACAGCTGTTTCGAAACCGAATGCCAAAACACGCGAACCATTTTGTCTCATACTGTAGCATCTGGGACGGATCAGGGCAAGAAAGTGCGATCCATTGATAAATGCTACTCATAGTAAGCCGCATTGTGATGCTATGTTAATTTGTTACCCATGTCTTAATTCAGCCTCGAAGTCCAATATGCCCTGAGAAAACCCAATATTTCCGCATTTGCGGCGGCCAATATGTCCACATGGCGAGAGTTCTGGGGACGGGTTGCATGGCCCTGGCCCAATGTACCATTGGCTCGCACATCTGAAATTCTCAAGCGTCATCTGAAAGGGGAGATTACCTTGCATCCTAATGCTCTGGCTGCACTCGCGGATACGATTGGCGTTGAGGCTCCACGCTGGCTTTGCACCCGGGATCCTTGGGACCGAGGCGGAGTGGCAATGTGTTTGGTCCACCTACTCGAGCAGTCAACTCAATATCCACCAGACCCATTGTTCCCTCCCATTTCTGTGGCTCTTGCGGTTTTTGCTCTGACTGTCGACGACTATCCTGGAGGGATAAGTAAGCCTAGCTCGGAGTCCCGGGCGACCCGGGCTTCGGGGGTGCTCCGCTTGTATGATTCCAAACAGCTGCGGCTGGAGGATTATGAAAATCTCTTGGCGTTCGGGCTGCTTGGGCTACTCAAGAATCCAGGTTTTTATTCTCTCAATAGCGATAATATCACTTCTATAGCATCAGCCCTTGGCTCTGCATACAGAATGGATAAAAGCTGCACACAACTGCCGTTCCTCCCTCATACGTTCGACCTCGAAGAACATTTGCTTCGTACTATCCTTGAATATTTGCGACCTATAGAAAAGTCCGAGCAGTTTACAATTGGCGAGGAGGCATGGAGTACCCTGCTTGATCTTCTTAACATGCAACCACACATTTGGGCTCATAATATTCAAGTATATGACATCATCGCAGAAACCTTGGAGCGGGCGAAAACCGGAGAGCTGCAGAAAAGTTGTCTCACCGCAATTGGTTCGCAGTGGGCACATACACCTTTAACTTATCTCTTGGAAACGTTGTTTGATCATGGCACCTTCCGAACGCTGTTGAAGCTCTTGAAAGGCCACGACCCGTCAGTCACGTTAATGGTGATGCATCCTCTATGGATGATGGTCAGCAAGACTCTAGAACTGTCTCAGAATGAGTACGTCCCTGTAGAACATCAGGCTTTTGACGCCTCTTCTGCTCTTCGATCGGCTGTCGAAGACGGGTTGTTCTTCTCACTTGGTCAATTGTTCCGTGGTCCTTTGCCTGGAATTGCACCTCACCATGTCGACATGTGGCTATGGGTTCTTGAAAACTTGAGTCGAATATTCCCTCGAGAAATTGTCCATAGTAATGTGCTCATTGCGATGGCAGTCTTCTACGACTCGAATGTTGTCGGACACGCACCTGGGCTAATGACGGTTAATGAAACATGTATAAGCTCAGCAGATCGATTGAGGGTGTTGCACAGCAAGTGCACAGATATTGCTCGCTAAAATTGTTTTCTTGAATACCTCTTTGCTGGGTTAGTTAATTGTTTGTTTGCTTTACTAACCAACTACTTTGCGCTTTGTAACATCTCTTTATTTGTACATGCTTGAATCGAAAATCAACAATGTGAAACTGATCGGCAAGGGTGGCGGAGCGTCGGCCCGCCCGCTTTCTGAGAAGCTCTGTGTTTAATCCCCATTGGTTCAAGAACATCACATCTTCTCATTAGTTATAGTCGCGCTGCGATCAGAACATGTGAGCGCGGCTGTATAAATTACACTCACTGGTCACTCTATAACTCCAACCCTCATTTGTTTTGCCATGCACGTCTTCGCATTCTTGGTTGTCTTGGGCTGTTCGTTGGGTTTAGCGACAGCAGGGGCCTTGCCGGAGCGTCGGAGTATAGTTGATATCTTTGCCAAAATTGTAGCTGCAGAACAGCAGTGGCACAAAGAATTCGTTAATACCTCGTATGTGCTGTCTGGTGACTCTACTACAGCCAACGGGTACGTTGTCGCTGAGAGAAGAACTGATTACATGCGCTACTAGACTGAATACGTGAAATTCCTTAGGACTATTCCGAACTCTGGTGGATGGGGTAATGGCTTTTGTGCTAGCCTTGTTCCCGGAACGCCTTGCGTCAATCGCGCCAAGGTATTTTATCCTTGCTCTCACCTATTGGTACCTAAGTCCTCTAACGTAAGTGACTTATAGAATGGAGCGACAACTGCGAGCTTCCGCGCAGACGGCTCCTGGAACTTAACACTTGAATCTGCCAAAGGGGAAGTTGCAAACGGACGCAAAACATGGGTTACGATTCAGTTTGGACACAAGTGAGCGAGGTTACTTGGCTTAATATTGCGCCAATACTTAATATGGTCCAGCGACATGAAGGTCATGACACCTGAAGCAATGGGGACAAATCTCGGAAAGTTTGTAGACGAGATTCGCGGAGTTGGTGCAGAGCCAATTCTAATCACCTCGCTTACGCGACGAAACTTCAATACCGATAACACGACCCTCAACGACACGCTCGGCCCATGGGCAAACGGTATGGTATACTGCAGACAGCTAAGACATGACAGCTGATCCGCTCTTTGTAGAGACAATTTTGATATCCCAGGAAAAACAGACTCACCTACTTGACCTGCACAAATGGTCGATGTGGTACGTTGAAAAAATCGGACCAGATGCCGCACACCGTTTGAACAGGCTACCGGACGACAATACACACCTGAACACCAATGGAACTACTGTTTTCGGAAGGTATGCTTGATATCAACTCTAGGCAATGTATGACCGTTGAAAATATCATTCCAGGATGGTAGCCGACCTTATGGCAGTAGACCTCCTACCAGACGTTGGGCCTATTCTCCCGAATATCTCGCTGTCGTCAAAGATCTGGACCGGGAATCCTGTCTACTAGTTGTATCAATTCGGCTATCTATGGCTATCGGTCTCGTAAAGAATGACTGGATGGCTGCATGGCGGTTGTAGAGCAAGTAGAGCACCTGTGCTTCTCCAACTGTTCGCAACCTGTTGACCTAAAATTCAAGATTTTTACATTTGTTCTCGTATCTCATTTCCTAAGACTCACTAGATTGATTTCCTTTGCGCCAGTTTACACAACGATTTAGCTTTGTTCAACTATGGGTATAAACCTCTTATATCTTTGTTGCATATATGCAGTACACCTTGATCGCAGCACACATCTCATGCAACATCAGCTCTTCAAGTGTAGATTCTATCCACCCCTCCGCCTCCTTGTCTTCTATACCAGAGTCTTTCACCATCCCAGACATGTCTTGCATACTCATAACAGTCAGCTGTCTCGAGTACGACGCCATCCTTACATCCATCTGATCCATGCACGGGAACCCGTCGTGTGGATACACAGGGAATGTCCGCATAACCGACTCTATCTCTTTGAAGCCCCTCTGACCCTGGTTCCATAGGTCTGAATCTGGCGTAAGCCATCGAGGGAGCTTACTGCATGTGTTTGGATCAATGCCCATACTTGATATCTGCTTTCGGACGAGATCGAAGAGGTGGTGTTCTCGAGTAGCACTGCGTCGAGCAGGTATCTCTGTGTTTTCAAAGTCACAGAGATATGGGTCGAAGTCGTTGATATAGATCAACCCCCCTGGGCGAAGGACGCGGTACACTTCGCGAAGCAGAGCGCGGTAGTCTTTCACCTGAGCCACGTTACTATATACGTCAATCCTTAGTCTTCTTAAGACAAAGCCTACCATTTCTAAAATAGTATTTAGAAAAACCGCATCCTGCGATTCGTCTTCTAGCATCAGTCCTTCCGTATAGTCATAAACCTCGAATACGACGTTATGACGTGGGACATGAGCCATCATAGGTACGACGTCCAAACTGAGGAACTGGACCTGTGGAAACTCTGTGGCCATGGCCTGTATCCTTTGCCCGGACCAATGTCAGCCCAAGGCACGAGTTGAATGAAGCCCAAACACTCGCAACTCACCAAGTTCCAGTCCTTGTTCCCAGCTCGAGCACTCGTCGGGTTCGACCGTCAATACGGGAAAGTGTCTCTTTCACCGGACCGACATAGTCACCGCCAAACACACTTTTGACCACAATATATCGGAGAATGTGTCGACGAACGTTGTCAGACGGAAGCCACTTTACGATGTTATCGCTTGCCGGTTGTTGACGTCCATGATGCAGGACAAAATAGCCTATGCATTACGTCAAGTTGTTTTTAGATAATCAGGCTGGATAGTTTGCCTAGTTGTACTTGCCAGGCAGTTCATCGGACTGAATCGTCGTTGCTGATACTGTCGAATCTGTTTCTAAGTGAAAGCTCGACGGCGCAGCATCAGACTCGGGGCTAGGTATCACATGGTAGACCGTTGCATCTGTATCAGCGTCGTAGTAGGCAAAAACGCCCATTGCCGGCCACTCCAGTGTGGCCGTGTTGCTAGCTAAGAGGGGGGACGATGAAAGCATCTCGGGTAGGCTATTTTACCTGAGTCTATATATACTCCTATACATTGGTATCTACGCCTGGTTGACAGTTGCCGTTAGAGTAAGAACATGAGGCATGTCGATCTGTTTGTGGATCACATGGCGATTCCGGTAAATATTTCAGCTCAGGCAAACCCGTTCACAAGCTAAATTAGCAGATAAAGATACACAGTACAACTGATACAATGCATTATTCCGCACGAGTATATATATGTACAGTAAAACCTCTTGATTCGCAACGACATCGGGAAGAAGTCGCACTAAACCACACGTTCTCGGGCCTAAATCGGCCCATCCACCACCCATTCCCTATCAATCGTTGCGTTGCGAGTCGAGAGGTTCTACAGTATGTAGCCCGCCACGTGCTGAGATCTAGACCTGGACAGGACACGAGACAGGCATAGTGACAGCTAGTTCAGTTGTTTAGCGTGGAGGCAATGCCTCTGAATTTTAATTTTAATATATCCAGTTGCTGCCGCGGACATTGTTCGCCATTCCGGCCAAGTCGGTGACGAGATGCAGGGAAATTAACCGCATACAGTTGGCCGGTCGCGCATCTGATCCTACTGCATTTGGTATAATCGTATATTTAGGTTGAAAGCACAGCTTGAAAATCTTTAGAAGGAAGCCAGCTTTAAGTGACATTGAATTGTGTGTGTTCAACCAGGCATTGGTGAATCTATTTCGCCTGTTCGATTTGTGAAACTGCTAGCAAGATAATCTGGAGGCAAAGCGCATTACCTTATTTGTCATCGGTAATAGCCACGACGTCGAGCAGATCAGGCCACCACCCGCTTCAAGTTGTGCAACACGCTAACATCTTATGCAAAACGCCACACAATGTCTACTATCGCTTCAAATGTAACACTGATTATGCCAGAAAAGTGAAAACTGCAGTAAAAATAAAAAGAAGAAAGCCTGACTACAAACGAAAGAAAGGCTCCAAGTCTTTACACAAGCGTGGCAAGCGTAATGGTGTTCTTCAAAACACATCCCCGACCAACCATTCTTGAGCACCTCCGATCTGTCCGCTCATGATACCCGACACGCAGTCGCCTGTGAGATCGTTTTGGTTCACGGGGACAAACGTCAAGTCGCGTGGGTCGATCGCAAAGTCCTGGGTGTCGATCTTGAAGGAGACGACAGCGGAGGTTGTGCAAGGGATCGTGAATCTGTCTTAGCCGTCTAACTCAGCACCTAAGATTCGTTGATGGAGGAGAGCAGTAGCGAGCGATGATGGGAGAAGTGCCGGTATCGAGGATAGCAGTGCGGCCGGCGAGTCCGAGGCCAACCGAAGCGGTAAACGGAACCTCTCAGAACCCGTTCTTGTTCACGTTGGTGATGGTCGTGAGCGTGGCTGGATCAATCTTGGTCTGGTCGATTCCGCCAAACGTGATCTCTCCGTCGTTTTTCCTGTCGGCCAAACGCGAGATCTTGTGCGAGGTGATGGCAGATTGGATTAGGCCTGCTTTGGCGAGCGACTCGGGAGGAGTGGGGGCCTTCTGGTTCGAGAGCGTAGACTGGGCAAGACCGACAAGACCGTCAAAAGGCGTATCATTAGACGAAAAGTCGACGGATTCGACGGCCGCAACACTAAACGTATGCGCAGGGAGCTTGAGACCGGCCATGACGAGGGCGTCGGTGATGATATCGCCCGCGACTTGGCCTGTGCCGTACGTGACCTGGAACGTCTTGGCGAGGGACTTGAACGACGAGGACGATTGGGCGCCTAGGAACATCCGCCCCGTTGAGATTTGCACGATTCGCCACTAACCCACATGTCGGCTTAAGCGGCGCACTAGGCGTTCCATTCCCAGCCCCGATACTGCTCGTCGTGGTGGTAGCAATCACACCTGTTCAACAAAAACTCATCAGTTTGATCGAGCCCATATAACAAAACGACCTTGTATGGTTTTATATGACTCACCGTTGGCAGCGGCGACATTGACCTTGGCGTTGACGCCTTCACGAGTACGCGAGAGCTCAGAATCAACCTTGCCGACGGTGTACTTGCGCTTCTGGATCGCATTCGCAACGCTCATCTCTGCTGCAGTCGGCTCGCGCTTGTTGGTCATCCGTACGATACAGCGGTGAGCCCGGTTGGCGTATTGCTGCAGCAGCTGGGATTCAGACTCGATATTAGCTTAAATTCAGTATATTAAGCAAAAAATCAGGTTTACGATCTGCGGGTAGACATCATCTCTGCATACGCGTCAAAGGAAGTGTCACAAGCCCAACGTTACGGGGATGCGGAACAGCCTCGGCAGGAGCACAGAGAGAGAAATAGGTGCCAACATATTCGAAAAAGTGAGTCGCCAGATATTGAAGGGAGGGTGGTGTCGTCTCAGACGAACAAAAGGTTTAGCTCGTGCGTCGTAGCTGGCGGAGAGGCACGAGCAATACCAGAAGCCCGGCGCGTAGCGACGAATCACGTGAGACATGCTTGCGCTTAGCCACACCATGTCTCTGTGGCAGTGCCCGCCATCGCACGTCGTTTTTAGTCTCGCGCATCACCCGCTTTAAGTCCGCCCCCCCCCCCCCCGTTTAGCTTGGCTGTCCCATCCGACCCGCGAGTCGCTCGCGCTTCGGGGATCCGGCCAACGTTGGCGTTTCCCCAAACCTCGGCGGATAGATCTTTTAATGTTTGTAGCGCTCGAGTCCTCTCGATGAGATTATTATTTGTATTTATGCTCCGTTTCCTAGTTTGTAGCTGCAAGTGAGATCTTGCCAGAAGATCCTTAAACCAAAGTTTGATACACGCTCTCCACTAGAAGATATGGCATGTGCACCTCGCTTTGAGCGACTTTTATACAGTCCGTGATGCCTTCCTCTCGTCCATCGAACAACCCAACTGCAAGGCACACGCAAAGTCAGTACTTAAAATAATTGTGCTAACCTGGTGCGAGTTAAGTCTTTTCTCATCAATGCATAAACAGCAGGCCCATAATTTATCTTCATGATTTATTTATCTAGAATCCTCTCAGCCGGTTTGCTGCAATCGCTGATCGGTCGGCTGAAGAGTACTGCCCCCTTGCACTCGAGCGTGATCTGATACACCACTCTTCGAGACTGCTGGAACATAGATTGATATCAAAGCATTAGTGGATCGTTTTACAACTAATCATATTCATTTTGGTTCGACCTGGGCGGCGTTGGCTGGCACTCAAGAACTTGAAATACGAACTTCTAGTCCAATCAATGCCCATTAAACACATCTATTGCATATTCAGTGATACAGCATACATAGGTATATGCGTCGCCATGTGATTCTATATCTTCATTGCATATATGCAATATAGTTTGATCAAAGCACACCCTTCGTGGTGGCTCAACTCTTCGAGCTTGCCCTCAATCAGCTTTTCTACCTCATCGTCATCCATCCCTCCATCTTTCAAAATCCCAAACATATCGCGCGTAGACATATCGGTAAAATGTTTCAGAAATGGTAATATCCTCGCATCGATCTGATCCATGCAGGGAAACCCCTCATATGGATAGGCGGGGTGTGCCCGTATGACCGATTCTATGTCTCTGAAGCCACTTTGGCCCTGACTCCAAAGATCTGAATCTGGTGCTAGCCATTGCGGGAGCTTGTCGCATGTGTCTGGATCGATGCCCATGTTTGAGATCTGCTGTCGAACAAGATCAAACAAGTAACATCCTCGGGGGTTGGTGCGTCGAGCAGGTATTGCGATGTTTTCAGAATCCCAGAGGTGTGGGTTGCAATCACCTATTTATATAGATAAGCCCCCCTGGACGAAGAACTCGATGCGCTTCGCGAAGTAGAGCGCGGTAGTCTCTCACCTAAGCCACGTTACTGAGTGTCGATATCTTGTTTCTTAGGTATTGAAACTCACCATCTCTAGAATAGCATTCAGAAACACCGCATCTTGGGACTCGTCCTCTAGTAACAGTCCCTCCGTAAAGTCGTACACCTCGAACGCGACGTTGTGGAGTGGAACGTGAGGTAGCATTGGTATAACGTCCAAAGTACGAAATTGGACGTGTGGAAACTCGGTAGCCATTGCTTGGATCCTTCGATTCAAGGTTAAATCTAGTCAAGTTCAAGATAAACACTCAATGCTCACCACGTCCCAGTTCTCGTTCCCAGCTCGAGGGCTCTGCGTTCTCGTCCTTCAATCGGCGCGAGTATCTCCTTCACAGGACCAACGTAGTTACCACCAAAAACACATTTGCTCCCAAGATACTGAATAAGGTATCGTCGGATGTTGTCGGACGGGAACCACTTGGCGATGTTTTCGCTTGCTGGTTGTTGACGTCCATTATGCAGGATAAAGTAGCCTATACACAAAGTTGAGTCGCCACTAAATATTTAAGCCAACTAATACACAATGTTCCTTACCAGGTAGGTCTTCAGACTGAATAGTTGTTCCTGATACCGTAGAATCTGTCTCTGAATAAAAGCTAGATAGCACAGACTCTGATCCGGGACTTGGTATGACGTGGTAGACCGTTGCGTCTGTATTAGTGTCGTAGTAGGCAAAGACGCCCATCGCTGGCTACTCCACAATGTTTTAGTCACGTGAAAAGAATTAGGCTGTCGGCGAAGGTAGGGTCATCGCGTTGGATAGCGTTGATATGCTTAAATATGTATCCACAACCTTCCACGAGGCATACGTCGCGTTCGAGGCTGTGCATGAGATACTGCGTGGCAGCTTTTATTGTTACCGAATAGGTGCTTATATGGCTGCATTACGCCCAATCATCGACGAGCGAGCGAGCTGAGAGTTCCCTTCGCAATCGGTGTAATTGATTGTAAAATTTGGCTTGCGACTACGAATATAAGGTGCACACTGCCAGCAATGCAGTTAGCAGATTGACACAAATAAGCCCCAACGGAACAAGTCTTCCTCGACCAATCGTCTCTTGGTGTACCTGGTGATGAACATATACAGGACCAGCACTGAGCCCGTTTTCAGCTTTACATTACATTCTCCAGAACTCTATTGATTTGGAAATGTTTGGTGTGGGTTCTGAGAATTTCAAAACGAGCCTGTTTTTGCTTCCATCCACTGTGCAGACTTCTGCGTCAAATAGTTATCTAGTTACGGCTGATAATCAGAATACAAACGAACCGTCGACCAGTACTCAATAGCATTATGAGGAATAGAGTGCACTTTGTTGATTATTCCCCCTTGTTTACCTAACGAGTTGGTTTATTTGGCCGCGGGTATAAACTTTCTTATATTTTTGTCGCATATATGCAGTACACCTTGATCATAGCACACATCTCATGCAAGTTCAGATCCTCGATTGTGGATTCTATCCACTCTTCTACCTCCTTGTCTTCCATCCCAGAGTCCTTCAGTACACCAAACATATCCTGTACAGTCGTAACAGCCAAATGTCTTGCGTATGACGAGATTCTTGGATCGATCTGATGCATGCACGGGAACCCGTCGTGAGGATGCACAGGGGCCGCCCGTATAACCGACTCTATCTCTTTGAATCCTC
>JAYRCO010001384.1:0-10024 GCA_037042815.1 Ceratobasidium papillatum | reverse complement strand
AGGGAACTAAATGGGGTGGTTGAGAATGGTGTGGCAGGGAGCGGAGCTGATGTGAATGGTGTGGTGGTGGTTAGTGTACCGCCTGCACCCACTGAGGATCCACCACCGTACAGCGAGGAGCCTCGCCGATCACGGCGTCTGACGAGGAGTACTGTGGATGCAGACACTGACGAATCTGACGAAGGCGAAGACCCGACGTCGACTTCGACAGAAGTTACACCTCTACTGGACGGACGTACATGGCGCAGGAGACGACGGGCAGCATCGTGAGTGCCATACCCCCCTTCACTCCCACACACATATCCTCTTATCTCCTGCACGACCCGAAGCGAAATACTTACTAACCGATCGATTGACAGATACTCGACAGTCGCATCCTCTTCAGGCATCGACTTGCGCGCACTTATCTTCGGCACACCTTCCACATCCACTTCTACCTCTGCCCGATCGCAATTCTTTGCTCCACTTTCACGTCGGGTGTACTGGCGTGCTCTTCTACATCTCGCGGCCATCAACTTTCCATTTGCGCTCGCCGCATGGGTCTTACTTTTCTGCGGCGTAGTGCTGGGCACGACGCTGTTAATCACACTTCCGTTTGGAGTTGTGTTCTGGTTCTTGACGCTATTTCTGTCGAGGTCATTTGCAAGGGCCGAGGTGAGTTTTGCTGTAGTTTACAGCAGAATGGAGAGTGTTCTGATGGCTACTTCTCGGTGGAATAGCTGCACCTACAGTCAAAGTTTCATAGACCTCTACGAGTTGCGCCAGCCGATCCACCGAGACCGATATTCTATCGGCCGAGGCCAGCAGAAGACATCGAGCGAGCTCTGACTGAGCCAGGGACAGAGGTCGACATCGACCCGACAATCGAGACCTCCTTTCTTAAAAATTCCTACTCCATGGTGCGCATCTACCACTGCCTTGTTCTTCCACTTTTCTTACGATTCCGCAGTTCATGGATCCTGCCTCATTCCAACCCATCTTTTACTTTTTAGTCATAAAAGCGAGCATCACCCTCGTCGTTACGCCACTCGTGTTGGCGCTTGCACCTGTAAGTCTATCCGCAGCATCTTGTTGCCTGCTTTGTTTCGTCCATTGACATTGTTATGATCCAGGTATGCCTTGTTCTGGTCCTGCCTGCACCTGTTATGCTCCGAGTTGTACGTCGCGTCGGGGCGTGGCAGGCGAATCTGGCGATCGAGGCACTTTCGTGATTGGGTCTGAGTCTGGATTTGGGACTGCGCAGCTGTGTACTTGACGACGATACACGCGGTCGTTTCTTGTCTTCTTGCGTTCGTTGGAGGTTGACGTTGTGTGCTACGAGCGAGTGTTCGCTCAACCCGACTGGAGTGGAGCTGCTTGATGGGGTGTATGGTGATCTTTACCATATGGAGAACCAGTACGTCGGCGATCACTCAATTTGACATGTAACAATTCATTTGTATCGGAACCTAGATAGATTGTTTGTTGTACATCTAGTTTGAAATCACGCTTTTCAAAGTTCCAAGCGAGACATGGTTGTCCTGCCGCCGCTGTCAGCGTCCTCTGCATCCCCTCTTACGATTTCGAACACGTGAAACGCTGGGACAGGTGAATCGGTTGTCCACCCGGCCGCATCTCCATTCTCGTTCCCGTTCGCCTCTTCTCCCAACTGCTTCCACCTGAGTTTATCCGCACCCAGCACCTTGTCGATATCACCATCCTTGGGTTTAAGCGCGATATGGCAGAAAGAGGTGATATCTATCGTTGGTGAGAGCAGAGCGAGCAAGGCCTGGTTCTGTGGAGAGTCGATCCAGACCTGGTGTGCAGGCACGCTAGCCCATTGAGAGAGGATGCAGATAAAAGTCTCTGTCTCACGCGCAGGGACATCATTTGTGGTGTAGATAAACCAGTAGAGGGGAAATGAAGACCAGGCTGACTGCTCAGCACCAACGCGTCGCAAGTGGGCATGAAGCTCAGAATCTGTATGCGGTCGGTCCTTCTTGACTCTAAGCACCGCAAATTCTGTCACGGGGGGTGTGGGCAACATTTGGGTTATTTTTACGCGGGTTAGAGCAGATGATCGGTGTGTTTGGGAGGAAGTTCGGATGTCTGTAATAAGAATGAAGAGGAAGAACCTCCCAAGCACTAGACCGAGTCTAGCGTGCAGCAATCACCGCCGGGATCTAAGAAAAGGCAGCAGCCGGTATGTAATTGTGTTCGTTGACCGGAAATTGTCTAGGATGCGCAGTCGCAAATGCCACATCCGCAGCCTCAGGATCTTTGAGATTACGAAATGTGATAAGGTAATCTGCCGGTCCGGGCCTGAATTCCAAGGGATGGCTCCAAGTTTCAGTCTCTTCCTACCACCACCTTCCCCCTCCTCTCACTCTCGCTGCAATGATCATTACCGACCAGCAGCCTAGCTCGCCCAGCTCTAAACGCTCATTTATCTCTCATGATAGTACTCGGGCCAGCTCTCCGACACCAACTTTACCAGCGCCAGCATACGATGTACCCCCTCCAGCTTATGTCCCTCCTCCCCCAAGCTCACCAAACCCAAATCAACCACTCCATATAAACAAACCTCACCAATCAGATTTGAGCTCTCGCAGGTTCTGGCGGGCAATACGATGGGGGATCGTCATCTACGTCGTAGTGAGCGCTACGATCGTTACCCCGTTCCTAGTCATCAAGTTACGCGCATCCAAGACCGTCCAATCACCCGACCCTGTACAAACATCTGATGTACCTGCACACAAGCCTGATCAACCCCAATGGCGTCCACCTGGTCCGCATGGGCCGCCGGATTGGGATTGGGAGGGAGATGACCGATGGGAACATCGTCCGCATCCTCATCCGCCTCCGCCATTTGGAGGGCCAGGAGGACCGCCGCACGGGCCACATGGAGGGTGGGGACCGGATTGTGAGAAGGATGCAGGGCGACCGGGATGTCATCGGCCGCCGGGTATGCCGTGGAGAGATGGAGAAGTTGTCAAGTGCAATGGGTGGCGCAGGCCGACGGCCAGCGAACAACGCCCGGTGGACGATCCGATGCCGTTTAATGCGTTTACGACCTTTGAGCTACCTGTGGATAAGGATATATTTGTGAGGACTGCTGGTGAGTTCTAGGCTTTTTGGATAGGACGTTTGAGGCTAATGTTGGGTTTGTAGGGCAAACAACAGCCGGGTCATTCAATCTTGTGGTAGACGACAAGGTCAAAACGATAGAGGCTCGCGTGGAGATGATATTCAACGAGCACAGGTCATATGAAGCTACGAAAGTGTGCTTGATGGATAGGCGTATATCGAACCCGCCGGGTGAGTAGACTGGCTATGTTTCTGTGCTGTCTCTAACGTCAGTTGTGCTGTAGCTATGGGGCTAGGCATATATGTAAGTTGATTAGTCTCTCGCAGACGTTGTTCTGACTAGCGCTCAGATGCCACGCGAACAATCTCGAAATGAAAGCATCTCATTCAAAATCACCCTCCATGTCCCCCCAATGATCTACAATCACACACTCGACACCCACTTGGACGTATTCGAACAGCACATCAAGTCAGACCCTCGTCTATACCTTAACCGTCTTCGGATGAGTGGCGCCGCGAGTCCCATGTTCCTTAGTGGTGTGGATGCAGGGACGATAGATGTCAAGACGATGTACGCGCGTATCAAGGCAGATGGAGTGCGTGTAGGGAAGAAGGTCAGGCTTGCGACGTTTGCTTCGTGAGTTGATTCCTTGCATGGTCCCCGAGCTTCTCGCGGAAGTTGCGCGTCCGTCCGGGCCTGGGGGTCCGTCATTTATTCTGGGACGTGCGTTGACTTGGCATTGCAGACCGATCGACGCAACGATAGCCGTAACGAGTAATTCGAGCGCGAGCGAGCCCGTAAGCATTGATCTACAGACCCTCAACGCGTGAGTGTTCTCCGAATACGGTCTTATCTAAACATTGATGTTTCTTCAGGCATATTGCTGGCACAGTTCTATTGGAACATGATGGTGTGATCAAGTCTACGCTTGATGAAAATTCGACCGAACGGGACGCAGACTTCCTACTGGACGCACAAACAGGTGAGACGTCCGGTGACCAGGTGGTTATATGCGTACTAACGGACTCGCTCCCATAGCGAGCTCACCGATATTCTTGCGGGTAATGCACACCGACCGATCGGAGCCGTCTGTGCTTCGGGCGAATCTGACCACGTCGTTGGGAGATATTGAGCTTGCGCTGGATCCACAATTCGAGGGCACGTTTGAACTTAGGACTGAGAACGCATCGGCGGAGGTCGAGGAAGATGCCAAACATACTATCGACCCGACCGGGATGGGCCGGATTAGAGATATAAGGATGAGGCACGAGAGCGAGGGTGTAGTTCACGGGAGAGTGTGGTGGAAAAATATGTCGTTTAGGCAAAAGGATGGCGAGGGTATTTGGGATGGGGACAAGCTTGGCGGGCCGGAAAACAAGGGTGGGCGGATATACGCGATCACGAGTCGTGCGCAGAATACGCTTTTGTTGCCAAGTGCGCCAGACATGCAAAAGGATACGGCGGAGCGGGCGGCACTCATGCGTGCACTCGAGTCGAACGCGGTGGACGACGTGGAGGAGCGGATACGCAAGGCGGGGGAGACTAGTGTAAACTCGTCCTAGATTTATTTGCCGGATCTGATAGGTGTATGTTACTGCGCGGGGTGTGTCGATTTGCTTTCACATTTGTTTTTGCTGTGAACGTTGTCGATTTTATGTTTATATAAGTGAAGTTTATCCTCGGACACCGCGGGAACGCGGACTTGTGTTGCATAAGCGCGTGCTGTGATTGGGCGTGGGACCGTTCGGAACCGGCTGGGATTAATATAATAAGGATTTTGGCTCTTCCCACCATTCTCAACCCAGTTGTCACCTAGCTCAAGAATGTCGTTTGCTGGTGCTTTCCGCCGCTCTGTCGTCCGCGCTGTGCCCCGCGCCCAGCAGATCCCGCGTGTTGCTGCCCGTCGCACGTATGCTACTGGCTCAGCGCCGGGTGGGGCCTCGTGGGTGCAGCTGGCGGCCGCGGTGGGTGTTGGAGCTGGTGCCGGAGTACTCGGGCTCAACTTGATCGGCGGTGGAAGTGCGAACGACTTGAAGCGCGAGGCTGCAACTGCTGCCAAGGGCGCTGAACGTGCTGTCAAGGTCGCTGCCAACTTTGTGCCGACCAAGGAGGATTATCAAAAGGTGTACAACCATATTGCAGAGATTCTCGATGCGGAGGGCTACGATGGTCAGTCTTGTATGCTTTCGTTAGTCGACGTGAGCTAATTAGATCTTAGATGGTTCGTATGGCCCTATATTTGTTCGTCTGGCATGGCACTCGTCGGGAACTTATGACAAGGACGCCAAGACCGGTGGGAGGTACGCTCCGCATTTCATTTCATACTTTGTTTCCTCGACTCACGCGACATCTGATTCGACAGCAACTATGCTACTATGCGTTTCGCACCTGAATCTCTACATGGTGCAAACAACGGCTTGAACGTTGCTCGCGCCAAGATGGAAGAGGTCAAGAAAGCCTTCCCTTGGATCTCGTACGGTGACCTCTGGACTCTTGGTGGAGTATGTGCCATCCAGGTGAGTTCACCCCGCGCCCTTGTGTGCCTTGCGAGTTCCCACGTATGAAAAAACAACATGTTTGATAACATGAGAAAGAAGTCTAATCACGGCGCAATGCTTTCTTCCTGTTTCGTTTGTGCTTCTCTAGTACTAACCACCGCTCGATCAAGGAAATGGGTGGCCCCAAGATCCCATGGCGTGCTGGCCGCATCGACGGATTCGAGAAAGACGTGACGCCCGACGGTCGTTTGCCTGATGCGTCCCAGGCGCAGGACCATCTCCGTGCGGTGAGTGTATGCGATACGTGCGGTTGTAGATCAGTTGATATTGATAACCATCGGAACCGAGTGTAGATCTTTTACCGGATGGGTTTCAATGATCAGGAAATCGTCGCGTTGTCTGGTGCACATGCTCTGGGACGATGCCATCGGGACCGGTTAGTTTTGTCTTTTTCTTTACTCGGATGGGTTCTTATAGATTTTGTGGTGGGATAGATCTGGATTCGATGGTCCTTGGACGTTCTCGCCTACCTCTGTGACGAACGAGTATTACAAGCTGCTTTTGAACGAGAAGTGGCAGTGGCGCAAGTGGGACGGACCCAAGCAGTTGGAGGATAAGACGACTAAGACGCTGATGATGCTTCCGTACGTCGTTTGTCCAATAAATATGATTTCAGATACTAATATGCGTGGACACAGGACCGATATGGCACTTGTTCAGGACAAGAAGTTCAAGCCGTGGGTACAGAAGTATGCCGACTCGGAGGAACTGTTCTTCAAGGAGTACGTCCTTTTTCCTACTAAACACTCTTCTATCCAACTAATGAATCATTTATAGCTTCTCCGCAGTTGTGAACCGTCTGCTCGAGCTTGGTGTACCAACCTCTCAGTTTGGCGAGAAGATCTTGTTCAAGAACAGCAACGAGTAGATGATTTTTTGACTTGCGTTTGTTTTCTTTGGCTGGATCATAGAACCTAGACGCTATTTTGGTGGTTGGGCTGGTTCAAAATTCATGTGTTTTGTGGTAAATAGTTGGTTGTCGGTGGATTTGTGTGTGTTGAAATGCGCGTTTAGGAGGAGTGTGACGAAGTAAGGTGTAGAGGTACATTCAAGAGGATGGGTTTGGTTTAGGGAGAGAACAAATATGTAGAAGATAAAATGACGGGTGAGTGATCCCAATAATGCAAGTGGTTTCATCCATTGAAGGGTGGCGGAGGAGCTGGGCGGTTAAAGTCAGCGAACCACAAACCCGGATTCAAATATTTTGGCGACTGCACCAAAGCCTAATCTCTCTCTTACTCTTGTCCTCTTCGGAGTGACATATACAAAAATTGGAACGATACAGAGAAGATTAGCATGGCCCCTGCACAAGGATGACACGCTAGTTCAGAGTGGAAGGTCTACGGACCGCAATATTTATTTTATTCTCCTTCCTTTATGCTCTTTTTAACCACGCTACCACTCGTGTTCCCTCACCTCTTGTCGTGGAGCATGTGTGCTGGCCATCTCGCACTTCTTTGCTCTGCTTCACCTTATTCTCCACCTCGGCTCATGTTTATCAACGACGTTCCAAGCAAACATATCTCGGCGTTTGTCGTCCCCTTCCCCTCCCCCTTCCCCCTAATCTGCTTTCTTCATAATCAACGGCTATATGCAGTGGAGTCACCCACTTGGCCTCCAGATCTACACACGGTGAACACCCAATTGAAGTTGGCATAAGTCAGAGGGTCAGATGGGTACATTGAACCATTGGACCTCTTCGAATGCTCAAAGCACGTCGGTGATTATTCCATAAGACCAACCGCTTGAACTTGGCTTCAGCTAGGTATGTTGCACCAATGCTCTTTATTCTGTCTCGTTTCATGTTTGCCCTCAGTCCGTGTTCGTCATAAATTAGACGCTTCGAAGTAAGCACACGTAAACACATCCCGACGCTCATCATTTCCCACCGAGCTCTACCTTCTGCGTCAGAACGACCATCCTCGGTGATGTCGCCCATCTGACCCTCGGATCCATCCTGTTATGGCTGCCCGAGTCGGAGTCGGCGATACATAGGAGACAGGAGGTGGCCGTTCAATACCTCGACCTTTTCGAAAGCTTAGGGCAGGTCGACGGACACGCCGCAACACCGACACTTCAGGAGTAGAAGCTCTACGAGAGAGTCTATAAAACAAGGGGGGAAGTGCGAGTGCAAGCCAGGATCCTGCTCTCGTCCACCACCCCCCTCCGACTCTCGTCGACTTTTGCCACTCGCCGCATATGGCTGCCTGCTCTCATACTCTACTATGCTCTACATCACATGCTTCGGCATACTACCAGGTATGTTGTCCACCCTGACTCGGCCATCGTTGCCACAGTCATGACTCACGACTATAGGCTGAGTGACCGCTCGCTACCGCCTTGCCGGCTCGTCTGCACGTCTACTGGCTCATGCTGCAAGGCGTGTTAGATGTCTTGTCGTGCCCATCATTCTACTTTACTCGTCATCGGCACTCCATGCACCCTTGACGGGCTTGCTGGTAGTTAGCGAGTTGCATCATGTGAGTGCCTCGTCTCAGCTGTAGCCTATCGCCGCTAACCAATCTTCACGCAGACTCGAATGACTTTTTTTCATTCTTATGTCTTTGTTCTTCTATCTTGTAGTAAGATATTCAACATCTCTACTCAAGGTTAGCTGTTTGCTATCGATGCGATCCGTAAGCTGACGCGAATGCTCTCAGACTCACCAGCCCCTATCCTGAACTGGCACTCGCCCTTTCGATTGTGTGCTGCTGCCTTATCTATGAGAGTCCATACATAGCTGAACTAGTGGTATGTATGTCATCACATGCTACATCCGCTTCACTAACGCAGTGTTTTTAGGCTGGACAACCCAAGTCCATGACTGAGCCACCCCTATGTTTGGCTGTTGGCCTACTCGAGCTCTGCTCACGCGTCACCACTGAGCAAGCTCTTGATTAGGATAATCCTATGGTGAGCTTTAGCTGTGGTTCGTGTATGCGTGTGTCGACGGTTACTAACGTCTTACTCTTAGCTCCAAAGTTGCAAAACTCATACATAAACATACCTAAACGTTTCGTTTCTTCTTTCTCTCTCTCTCTCTCATAGTATTGTCTCTCGTCTTTTCTATTCACGTTTCTTCGGTTTCTACTTTCTTGTCTGTACTAGTTCCCTTCGTCCTCGAGCACCCGCTCATGCAAGCTTAACCTCCACGATTGGTAAGCTCTACACATTTTCTTGTCTCTATCTGTCACTCACCCTATCTTACAGCCCTCTTCTCTACATGTGCACCGCTCGCCTATGACCCGACCGCCGGTCCCTCGTCTGCCCGCATCCTGCGCTGTGCCTAATCACCACATCTGCCTTCGTGATCAGTGCGACTCGGACCGGCGCCTCGGCCAGGACAAAACACCGCACCAGTCCACGACCTTCAACACCGTACCAGACTCGAGCTCGACCGACGCTGGGATGCCCTCTGTGCGCTCGGTAGGTCGAGTCATTGTGCCTAGTGTACGCGGTCGTGGGTCTCGTCGGTGCCGAGCGGCAGTCGTCGTCGGACGACCAGCGGGCGTCGCACATGGGTCATGCGTCCGAAAGGGCTGCGGTGAAGTGACCTGCGACTGGCTGGTGGCGTCGACGATCGACGAGCCTGTGGATTGACAGAGGTCCTGCCGAGTGTCAACGCTTCGGTGGGATGGTCACTGCGTCTGACTGCAGAAAGCGGACAGACTGCCTGAAGTGACGAGCGAGCTCGAAAGGGGAAAGAGCAAGCCTAACGCGGGAGACTCTTGGAAGACAGCATCTGCCGGTCCGCGCTCTACAAAGAGTAAGTACAGTAGCTATTATGACTCACATGCTAACGGTAGACGCTATCTAGAACATGTAAAACGTCGAGTACTCCACAAGGAACCGGACCGCTGAGTTTGTTGACTGTGATATCAATATGTCTTCTCTGGCTTTGTCCTTACTCTATGTTTTCATATTCGTTACGTCTCTAATCTTTATCAAACTCAAATCTTAATGGTCTTCTGAAAGAAAACATGCTGAATCTTGCGAGTGACTTGCTTGTATACGCACGCTACCACCGCCTAGAGACCAGTAATAATCATATACATGACAAACACGTCACTTAGAACAAACTCCTGCGCGCGTCCCAAAGTGTAACAATTCAGTATGTATCGTCTGCTTCACCAGCCTTTCCACTCTCCGATACTTCACTTTCAATCCTGGGTTTCGTCCAGCAGCTGGCACGCACGACTTGCCTGTTATTTTTGTCTTTTCTTCGGGCGTTGTTCTGACCTTGATAAGTGCACTTCGGATGCCATTGAAAAACAAAGTAGCATATACGGTATGACTCTCATGCTACATATTCTTGATCCGACTTGCGCCCGCTGGATGGCTACCATGCCTAGACTTGAAATCCTTACTATCATAGCTCCTGGGTCGCTCCCGGGTCCCA
>JAYRCO010001383.1:0-10034 GCA_037042815.1 Ceratobasidium papillatum | reverse complement strand
GCCGAAGCGTTGGCGGTGAAAGGAATTGCATGCGTGCAATGAGTGGGTGGGCAATGCGAGGCAACGCATATAGGCATCGAAGCGCGCGGCGCTTCGTATAGGCGGGTCTCTCGCGTGCGTAAAACCTGTGAGACTTCGTCAAACATGGATTTATTCCATGAATTACCTAGAAGAAAGAGGGATGTAATTTGTCATCTTCGGGATGGCACACTGAATGATTTGATCGATGAGAATTGAAAGCTTGGAGTTGTTGCTATGGTTTCCATGCACCTAGACTATGAGGCGATGGGAGCAATAAATGAGATGAAATTCGGGCGAGTTCGCATTTGACAAGAGACAAAATGTACAGACTTGTGAAGTAGTTAGAGACGGATATTGTTTAGGATGCATTGAACTGCATCTGTTTCTAATTGACTTTTGTTGGCATCCTAATACAAGATCGTGGCTGGGAGGCTCTAGCCACACCCCTTCACATGATCTTGTTTTGACACCAAAACCAATAAATGCCCCGACCATATACTAGCGCATCCTTATGTCCAAACTCAACCAGGTCAAAATACTTGATATTAGACGCAGATGAAAACATATCAGAACTCAACTATCCACGTATCTCAAAACCGAGAATGCAACCACACTCGATTAGGGTGATGTTATACAGTGTCAAAACAAACACGATCAAACAAAAATATCCTGAAATGTCTCTCAACGTGATCCATCGTCCATTGTTGTCTAAAAGTCTCATTGTTCTTAAAACGCTTCCCCCTTCAGCCTCACATCCCTCGAACTCGCACCAACCCAGATACCAACAGCTCCATCCATCCGTGCCCACCCTTGCCTCTCGACATCCCATATGCTCAAATCGTATCTCGATAGATCCATCTCCACCTGTTTCGACTCTCCAGGTTTGAGCTCGACGATATCAAACCCACGCAATAGGTTCGGTGGTTCGTTTGCGCTGGCCGGAGGGGAAATGTACAACTGGGCGACTTCCTTTCCGACGACTTTGCCCGTGTTTTTGATTGTGAACGTGACCTTGAAAAGCGGTTCGTGGAGCCTGGGTATGAGTCAGACAACTTCACCTACACGCATTTCAGTTCAAAACTCACCAAGTCTCGATCGACGCCCCAGTCTTGTTCCCACTGACGCCCCCATCCCACCAAATCAACTGTTCGGCAATCTGCTGCTTGGCTTTCGCAACATTCAAGTTGGAGAACTCAAACGTCGTGTACGAAAGCCCAAACCCGAATTCGTAGCGAGGCGTGAGGTTATTCTACAAACAGCCCATTTCATCAACAACCTGACCGCGAAACAAAACAGAGAAATTTAATACTCACAGCATCGAACCACCGATAGTCGATAGCCAACCCATCGCTATATGGAACCTGTGGCTGCTCGCTCTGATCATTGTACACAATTTGAGCTGAATAGTCCTCGGTCGCACGTGCAATCGTATACGGAAGCTTTGCCGAGGGATTACAAGCGCCATATAGGACGTCCACGAGTGAGTTACCGGATTCCTGCCCAGGCAGACCGGCCCAGAGAATCTATAACGTCAATTTAAATTAGGAGTTGGCTGAGATGGATGGATGCAACTTACAGCAGTGATATTCGGATGCTCAACCCACGGCTCCAGAATCAACGGTCCAACCGAATGAACCACCACGATCGTATTGTTGTTCACAGCCGCAACAGCCTTGACCAACTCGTCTCCATTATTCCAAGCCGTTAAGTTGTTCCTATTCCGCTTCTAATTAGCCTTTACACTTTTCCTTTCAACCGAAATAGACTCACCGATCACCCTCATTGCCATCAAATGTGATATACTGCTCTCCCGAATCACTCGCAATAAACACAACTGCAACGTCCTTGTTAGCAGCAGCAGTCGCCGCACCCGCTACATCCCAATCATTCAACCACCACCCAAGAGTGGTATGATCCGTTCGGGCACGTTGTTGGATTGCTTCTAAAGGCTGGACATCCGTCAAGAAATGAATGAATTATTGGGGTAGAAGGAAAGAAGCGGAACGCACCGAAATCAAATAGGGGAAATCCGCAGTTCCGGATCCCCAACCCATCGCGAGAGTTCCATCCAGTCCACCTCGGTCGCTATAGCCATTTGGGCCACGTATCGGAGGTCCGGCATCAGAACCTGCGAAATATTAATGTGAGGAATATGTGAGGCGAAGAGGAGAATGAACACACCGATTAACGACATAGTAACCGGCTTCTTTAGCGGCAAACTCCCATTTACATTCTTCAGCAACACAGTAGACGCCGCGCCCATCTCTCGAACTAGCCTATCCAAATTTTCGTATGAGAAATGAGACTGGGGGAACGATATAATGGACGTACTGATAATGATCCCCTTGCACATCGACATGCGTATTATTCTCCGGCGCAAGCGGCCTAAACGCATCGAAATTAACGGGTGGAAAGTCCTTGTCTTGACCGAGGAGGTACCACGCTGCGACGATTCGTTCGGCCATATCCTTTATCACTCGATGAGCCCATCTCGCCACAGTCAAGCCAGAAAAAGAGCAGACATACGGTAACCCGCTCCTCCGAAACCATTCCATTGTGTACTGCATCGGTCAAATTAGCTCCAAAATAGCTGTCTAGAGAGTTGAAGACGATATCTCCGGGCATCGTCATCTGTTTGGCAATATTTCAAGTCAATCTCTCCATTGTTCGAGATAAAACAAACGCACGTCTAGACCGCGAGCAGCGGAGATTGTCGAGTGGGTCGCTTGCCAATCGGACATTATATCTGCGGGTCGAAAAGAGATTAGGATATGAGTAGGGGGACGAGAGTAAAGAGAGACGTACAACCACGAAAGCCAATTTGATGCTTCAAAATGTCATTGAGAACTTTATCGTTCTCGCACGCCCAAGTCCCATTAACTATCACACCGTCAGCCTCCTTCACTTGCTTTCCACAGAATGGTCTCGCAACGTACTTAAATCTAATTACGGCCAATTGAAAATTAGTTCAACAAAGGAGTGATGAGGAATGAAGACGCACTATAAGAACACATCACGCTCGCTACACCTGCCATCACACTCCTCAAAAACGGATGAGCGTAGATTTCATGTTGCGTCCGGTCGTCGACGTTTGACGAAGATGTTGTTCGGTAGTGTTCTTGTTCACTGGGTTCGTTGCGTTAGATTAGAATTTTTGGCAAGTGGATAGGGGTGCACATACTTGTTGATGTAGTGCTTCGCGCTATGCCAAATGAAATAATAAGCAAGACAATCATAAACGCAAGAAAGAACAGACAAACGTACCAGGCTTGAACACCCGCGTTCTGCATCCCAATGATAGTCTCGTACGCGGCTTCACCAGAGAGATAGGGATCACCACCGCTACATACTTCATTTAGAAATACTCCTTGCCATTAGATTGAACAAGACTCTTACAAGCCTTCCCAGTTTCGTCCTCCAGCGGCAAACCGCCCGAGGTTCATCATTGGACCAAGCGCGACGTGAACACCCTTGCCCTTGAACTCTTCTCCCATGTCTTTCCCGCGTTGGCGAATCAGGTCTCGGTCCCATCTACACCACTCTAGCATCCTCATCCAATTGAAGAAAATAGAATGTTAACTCACGTCGTAGCAGTATTAATGCCTGCCGGAAACGCCGTCACCCGGTCTGCGTATCGCACACCCAGCGGGCTATCCTCCAAACATAAACCCGGCCATCCAATCTCAGGTTGAGCTGCAATGTTTCCAACACATCTCCCAATTTGCCATCCTACACCCGTCGTAATATTCACTTTTTGCTCAAGAGTAATGTTTCCGATAAATTTTTGCGCCAGAGCGTGGGCTTCGGTCCATGTTCGGGGCGTGTTCGAAGGTTGGTTCGGTTCGGCTCGATGTTCAAGACTTGGATGTGCTGAAATGAGAGGAAGGAGTGGAAGAGAGAGAAGGGGTATCAACATCGTGGGATAGTGAAGCCCCTATACGCCGAGGTTCAAGAGTTCTTTATACCATTGCCAAGATTAAGACGTCAAATGCGGCGAGTTTAGAAGTTCGCGAAGTCGGGACTCGGGCTGGTGACGTCACGTGTTTTGTGGGGTAAACCTTGTTTTGGGCTGATTGCCTCGCGTGGATGCGTGGAGGCTCGATCGAGGCGTGGAAATGAAGGTTCGAGATAGGCTTATAAACGTCAGAGCAAGAGGTTTGTCGCACAAGATAATCTATCCATGGCTGTTATGTCCTAAAAGACGAGGATGGAATGCATTCGCCTGCCGAGATCTGAGCTTGTATGCTACGGAGCATAGGTTGTCTGGCCGTGTCGTACCTATCAATGTATAATTGTTGGACCATTCTAAACAAGATCTACTAGTATGACAAGCACATCGGGTATAAATAATGCGCAAACAGAGTTTTCTTTCGACTTGATTGATACACCAGCAAACCATATGAACTATTTCTCAGTGTCGGAAATGGTGTCCGCAGGACCCTCTACATTCGCATCCCTTCCAACAGGTTTCTCCCTATTGGAACCCGACTCGTTATCCTTTCCCTCTTCTACCTTGGTATCAGGTTCTTCTTCAGCTTCGGACTCCTCTTCTGTTTCTCCTTCAGAATGATTATCCGCTTCATCCGCCGGCTTGGCTTCTACAGTGTACAAATCAGGGCGGTAATAGATACATTTAGTGTAGAGCTCACCAGTCAACTCAATCTCAAGCTCCGATGCAAAGCTACGTAATTCAGATACCAACTCGCCAGTGGATTCCTCGTCCTGGACTGCACTGAGCGCATCCCAAAGCGCTTCACATGTGTTATCTTCGGTTATGAGCTTTCTGGAATTATCCTCTGCACAAGCTACCCGCATCAGCATCAGAGCATAGCGAGCAAACTGAATAAGTTTTGCTTTTTCTTCCCGTTTGGCTGTGCAGTATCCTACCACCAAGTTGATGACCTGTAAAAAGCCCGGGACAGCTAATGCATCTAGTCTAACTTGAATTTTCCCAGTCAACTCATCTTCGCCCACAGATATGCGTGTGAGATCAACAGCGAAGTAAAATGTTGGCTCTATGAAGTCTTTATCCGAGCCAAGAGATGCAAGGGAACGGAACCCCTTTGAAGCACAAGTGAATTGATGCAGGTAATCGATAGGTTGAACGTCATTCCAAGGAACTGATGGTAGCCTTTGAGTTTGGTCCTGGATACATTTCATAATCCCTTCGAAGAGATTGGTTACTGTTCCTGAATCAACGCCCGATCCGGGAACCATTGAAAGAAGAGCAGGGAAGCACTTGGGAGTAAGGATGTGTAGGTTTGTATTTTCATTGTGAAACAAACTACCGAGCTCGACTAGATCCCATCTGGCGTTTGGTGATAAAAGCCCGACAATAGACTCGTCCTTCTCCACAAACTCAAGAAGTGGGGTTAGATCATCAGCGTGTGCTCTAAGGGCGCCATACGAATCTATTTCGCTCCAATCGTGCTCTGCGTCTTCCGCTAGGCATTTGTCTATCATATCAAGTGCCATTTCGCAGAAGTTCATATGGCTAGTGCTTTTGGTTTCAGAGGAGCCCAAATAACGAACGGTTAGAAACATTAGACGTGTACAGATGAATCTAATACCATGCATATCGGATTCAGGAGTGCGGGGCCAGCTATGAATTTTGAACGCCGCAACCAGTTCATCCCGACTAGGTAGCCCAAGTACCTGCTGCAGTATCACAGGCGCCAAGTGCGAGTATGCCGTTAGGATGGGTAAGCATATCTCAACCGAAGACCCTTTTTTGATACCAGGACGTTCGCTGAGCAGCTGGATCAGGCTCGCAAGAGGTCCCACATTCAGGTCGTTCGGCCCAAGTGTAAATGAACTATCTCCATTGAAAGGCACGGTGAAGCGATATTTGCCATCTCCAATATTGTTCGTCTGGGCGTTATGAGTGCTAGTGCTATTGAAAGGATTAAGGATCTCGATCTGTGCCGCTAGGTCTATCGCGGCTAACAGGTTTTCGAGATATAGTGCTCCAACTGTAACCTTGTCTTCGGAGTGGAAGCGCAATATACCAGACACTCGAGCAAGCCACCGGCTATAAACCGCGCGTATATGGTGAATTTCTTCATCAGGTATGGTACTGAGACCCGTTACTGACGTATCAATAAGCTGTCCGTTGGAGTTTGCCAGAGCATAGCCCTTGATGGATACGGCATCCGGGCTAGCCTTTCCAGTTCCATCTGCCACACCGTAGGATTTTAACAGGTAGAGCGCGGCCAGCTGCATAAGACCGTGCTCAGAGACCAGTATATTAGCATAAGTACTGGCTGTGAGTGGTCGGGTGCCATCGTTCCACAAGATATCGGTGAGGCTCAATAACTGCAATGGCGATGTCTAACAAACGGGAGTAAATTATTATTGATTAAGAAGCTGCGCAAAATGAAATTGTACACTTACGGGCATATCGTCAATTTCAATCATCACAATCTGACGACTATCTTCAGTCGTGTTCTGCTCTGCTTGATCAGACAATTTGTAATCGCCCGATAGGACATGTGTTGATAGCGCCAGTATTGCGTTGATGTATCTGGATATAGACATGTCCGGAACGCTAGCGAGATAGAACGAGTCCGCCGATAATTGGTTGAAACGATCGAGTACAGTCTTGAGGAGGGAGACGATAGTAGTATCTGAGGTGATCTTCATTGGTATATCCGTTGTCTTGAGCTCCACGGGATCTGACCCCGGGTGACTGGGGCCGATATAGCTCGACCAGTTCCTTCGGCTAGGTCCTTGCAACCCAGCTAACGATTGATACGAGCAGTCCACTACAGCTGGATCACGTGCGTTATTTGCGAGCCAAAGCAGCGCTTGTAGGTCCTGTTGAGACGGCTGCCTCGAACTCTGGTCCTGCTGGACCTGATTCCGAGCAAATATGGCGACAGTTGCTTTCCGTACGTAGCCTGATATCTCCGTTACAAAGGGACAATAGTTGTATACTGCACCAAGTACGGCAGTGATGATATAGAAAATTGTTGTACCACCTACTATAGCCCCGAGGACAGCCGCAATGGCAATATCGAGAGTCCACAGGTAGATCACCAAGCCAACTGAAAAAATTAGGAGCGATATGTGAAGCAGGGAAGGTAGCAGCGCAATGATATGCAGCGCCCACCAGCGCTCCAGCCCTTCCAGTCGTGACTGGCGCAACAAAGCGTGAGCATGAGCGGGTCGTGGACGAGAAGTCAAGAAAGCGGTAAGCCACTCTTTGCTAAGCATCGCAATGAGCGCTGCCGATAGAGATAGGCCAAGAGAAGTGAACCATAAGCCGTTAATCCACCGAGCGGATGGAGTGGGTGTGAAACCAGGAGTCGCAAGAACCGATTGTGAATCAGCAGGAGCGGGAAGACCAAGCTCCATGCGAAGCTGTGACTGAGCGATCTGAAACAAAAAAGCAGCCAAAGTATCCTGGGGGTCTGCTTGGAGCATATTCTTGGACTCAATAAGGAACGCTGTAAGAATAGCAGAGAACAAGGCAGCCTACAACTCAAATCAGCTTGGAAATATACGACGAGGAGAAGCAAGGTATCTCACAAAAAGTAACAGCATGTCAAGGCTTTTGTGTCGGCCTTCGACGAGCTCTTGATCATGCTCGGCAGCTTCTTCCAGATACAGTTTCCAGATGGTTGCATCGTGAGCAAGTTCTTCCCCTGGCTTGTCGGCAGCCATTCGCTCATACGCCTCCGGACGTCTAAAGTCAAACCCTAGAGGATTGTTCGGAGGCACATATCCCTATACACACATCCATGCATATGTTTATTGAGCAGGTAGTTGGCTTTAGCGTATATGCTCAAATCAGTAGACTTACAGTGGGTCCACCGGGATCAGCTACATTAGCCTGACCTTGCTGATTTATACACTTGAAGCCGCCTATAATAATTTCAGGCTACCAGGAATTAGCCAGCGCTGACCTTTGAATGAAGATATCAGTCTTACTAGTTTCTCCTCGTCAGAAGGTTTGGTTGTGGACATGGTGAAGGGTCTAGATCATGAAGCGGTGCTTCCTGCCCGATAGTGAGTCTCACTGAGTCAGCAATTGAAATTGTCATAGTGTGGCACTAGCCACGTGTTTCTACGTTGCTATCTCCTCTGAGAAACCGGTAGTTTGAGGGCGCATTAGTACGTGCTTGTATTTGCGGCACCAGTTGAATCCAGCCGGATTAGATTGAAGTGTATACACTCACCAGCTCCTCGTTATATCAACATCCCGAAAACCAACAGCAAATACCCTCAGTGGAGTCAATTTGTGCATTATCAAGCTAGATGTGATATCAAGATAGAGAATAAAACATCTCTACATCACTGCGGTAGCTTGGTCTAAAAACTTCGAAAAATCCCTTCGCGCATGGAATACGCATAGCTTCAACCTTGCACCCAAACGCGCCGAAATCCAAACATCCACCACTCCATCCATATCAACTATTAGCTTTCCACTTCCCAGTGCACACTATCATGAGTTAGACGGTCTGCCATATCTATTTTTGACTCTCGAAATTTGAGTTGACTATATCAAGCCCGCGTAGCAGGCTGAACGATTTGGCCGTATTGGCAGCAGGTAAACGCATATCTGGATCTTGAATGATTCAGATGTTCAAATGCGTTGTTTGTCAAACCACATATTATATCCGGAAGAAGAATGTGCAGAATAAAAAAAATAAAAAAGAGGAAATGCAGGGGAAATGGAGACGTACGTCGGCAGAAGCCCATACAGTGCTCTAAAACGTCGCCGACGACATTGTTGTTCTTGTCCACCAATAACTTATCTATCATAAAATCACCAGCCTTTTTCTACTTTTCTTTGAAAGATCCGACCTGTGCTCGAGCCCAGTCGCGTCCACTCGAGATTAGTAAATGGAGGAAGGAAAAGAGGTGATCGGGAGGCGCTCTAAGCGGACGCCACACTTGCGATTATAATTCATGGGGACGGATAGGGATAGGTTTTGTCTGGGTTTCAGTCGCCGAAACATGAGAAGCATATTGTTCAGGGATTTTCGTGTTCGCTTCATGGGAACGAAACTACAACTGAGTCGAGGACGGCAAGTAGGAGTTCAACGCCCTTCTCGGCCAAACTGGCTTTTGCTAGTTAGAGCCTTGGTCCTAGTTAAGCTGAACGAGCGCCCACTAGATCAGAGTAGCACACGCTACTGGCGCTCATTCAGCTTAGCTAGCACCGGCACTCTAACTAGCCAAATCGGTTTTGGCCGAGTTGTTGAGGTTACGTTCCCCTACATGAGCTTAAATGGCGAGTCAGTGGCGGGAGAAGTGAAGAATATTTGAGAATCGTACCAACCTGAGCCATCGCTTTTTTTTTATCTTGGCAGTAGGCCGATAACAATCCCGCCACCGGAGGGATAAGAGTCTGCATCGCTTCCTACCTCACCTATCAATGGTTTTAGGGTGGACACCAAAGGAAGAAGAGACTTACGAGCCTCGTGATCCCGTCCACTTCCAACAAAACGTACCACTTTCATCATCGGATCAAGTACGACATGGATCTGTGTGTGTGTACGAACTCTTTTCTAATCGCTTCCTCGCGTCGGCGGGTTAGGATACTGATTAATTTACCCTGCTTTAGTCCCCGCTCTCGGCAGAACATGCAGAGATTCACTCACGTAGTTGCAGCACTAGTCTTCACTCCATGGTCAGTAATCGTCGCTTAACCCGCATAACTCTTAAGCATAATGTCAACTATCCAATCTCCAGTTTAGCATTTCCGAATTTACCATCCTATTTCCGTCGTAGTGTCAGATTTCTATTCGAGCCTGGCGTCTTCAATGAACTTTTGAGAGAGTACGCTTCGATTCACGTTCGGAGGTGTCAGTCGGTTGGTTTGGCTCGATTGCGAGTTCAAAATCTGGATGTGCCGAAACGAGAGGATGAGCGACGGAAGACATCAGCAAAATGGACAACTGAACGTCCCAATACGCCAGGATCAAGGGATCATTCATAAAATCGGCGAGAACAACACGTCAAATGTGATGGGTTCGGAGGTGCACCCAGTTGGGGACTTGAGCCGG
>JAYRCO010001382.1:0-10036 GCA_037042815.1 Ceratobasidium papillatum | reverse complement strand
CGAGTTAGAGTACAATCGATTGATGGGCATTGGTAAAGTAGCGCACGGTATCCACGACCGACTGTTTCCCAAAGAGAGGTATATCGCCGTAGAATATGTCTCTGCCCGTCGTATATCAGAGGAAACCAAATGACCAATACTCGGAACAGCTTGCCGTTTGGTTATCGGGACGTTATCTCGCAGCGCTTGGTGAGACATTTCAGCGACTTTGGTTGCTTGAGCTACCAAAGTTTAGACCATTAGCTTGACATCGGTGTGTATATAGATCGCAGAGATACGTACCCATCGTCTTCAGCGTGCTGTACCCCTTTCTTGGCCAGAGCAAGCGCCGTTTCCCAATGCTGTTAGGAGACGGGGATTAGAACGTGACTATATGAAAAGAAACTAGAATGTATGCGCACTTGTTGCCTTGTCTTCCTTGTCTACGACGGCTCGCGATGTTAAACGACCAAGACTAACGACATATCGTGTGAATATTGGAGAATTCATGCTAGAAACAGAGACGTACTGGTTTGTCGCTTGACATTTCTGTCAGGTTTTCTAGTATCCATTCCTCGATGCAATCTATCGCGTACTGCCTAGACAAGTCAAACCAAGCTTATTACCATAGAATGCTACGAGCGGCTACGCTGATACTCACCGCCTCGTAACATCAGGCATGGCGTCCTCGTTCTCTGATTCTGAACCTTCCTCATCCTCTCGCTTGATGGCGGACAAATATGGTGGAGAACCAGGCTCTGGTTTAGGGAGCACGGAGTCCTCGTGCTCGTCTTCGAACATTAGGGCGTCAAAATTGACTTCCGTAGGCTCCAGTTTGATCATCGTTGTGGCGGCAATCCCAGTGGCGTGGCGAGGGTTAGGTGGCGATGCGAGTTGCGCGCGTCTTTAGGAGTCAAAAAGGCAGGAGCTAGCTGAAGAGGAACGGTGCTAGACTTGGACGCGATCAGCCTACGAGTTGGTCTCGATGAGCGGGAACAGCCATAGTGTGTTATCGAATGAAGCGCGCACCTAGCGAAAAGCAACCGACGATCGTGCACGGTATTGACGTAAAGACCATACGCCGGGCACGAGTGCGATGAAGTAGTGGGTTCCAGACCAGTCGAGATCTACGCGTCGAGCAAACCGGAACTTGCGGTTGTGGCGAATGACGATTATTAGGCTTTGGTGCGTGTCAGGGACCATATCATATCCGAAATTTGTAGAACGGACAAGGACAAGAATGGAACAACAGACCTTTGAATACGAGAAATAAGTTATGTTGTATATTGAAATAAGTTTAAACTACTTGAAGCTCGTGGTGGATGAAAGGAAATGCATACACGAGCAGAAAGCGCGCGGCGCTCGAGCGAGCGAGCAAAACAACGGGGAGTCGCGTACGTCACGTGTGCGGAGTGATCGGCAAAGTTTAACAATGGATGACAAGCGCTGACGTTGGTCATCCTAACGCAGCGTCATATATAACTCTCCTCCTGACCACCACCGACGCCATTGTTAGCACTCCACTCTACTACCCCGGACAACCCCACACACATCTTCGTTCTCAATGACTTCTACTGCTCGTCGACCCAACACATCTGCGCCTGGTGATGGCTCTCGTACGCTCACCGAACGCGACTCACAGCCAGTACCCGAGGATAGCTCTGACAGCCATTCCGAGCCCACCGGAATCCTTCGCCTTCGAGGTGGCCCCCGAAGTCGACCGCGCGTCATGTGGGACGCAGATGTGATCGACAATGAGGGATGTGGCAAGAAGAAATCCAAGAGTATGTTGCCGCCCTATTTTGGAATAACCATTCCGGCTAACCATCTCCCAGTTTGCTGTATATACCACAAGCCCAAGGCATTCGACGAGTCCTCTGACGAGTCATCCGATGACTCGGATGCATCGTGTGGCAGCAATGACAGTCGGACCCGGCCGAGGCGCAACCACAACCACTCACCTGACCATAATGGCGAGCCGACAAACCTTGCGAGTGGCAGCGGCAACAGCAATACTACCACATTCCACCCAGATCCCGGTCCCAACGCATATGAGAAGTCAACGTCGGGTCCCAAGGGCAAGCGTAAAGGTAAGACTCTTTGACATATCTCTCGTGTTTGATGTCTCTTCTAACACGATACTCCTTTGCTTAGCCTAACGGGTTTCGTCTCTTTTGCTCTCGTATACCTATTGGATTTGCATTCTTCCCACTGTAGTTCGCACGCACCCTTTCTCACTCGCTTTCGTATTATGAATAATGAAGTATGGTTTAATGGTTCTTTTGTGTCTCAAGTCAGGTCGATCGATGCCCCAATTAGCAGACTGTGTTTGCGTCGACGCCGACAAAAGCAACATGGTTTGATTTTTGGTCCAGTAGATTCTAAACACAGCCACAAGTTTTCAGCAACAGATGAACTCTAACCCAATTTGCCCAACCGTCCTCTTTCTTTCAGGTGCAGGTGTAGGTCGCCTCTGGGACAGCTACTTATGAACATCTTTAGTTTGGGGGCTATCTCCTACACTCTACTATCTTGTTGCTTCCCTGCAGCTCGTACAAATCAGACACCTTGCACTATGCTCTTCGAGACGCCCTAGAATACTGCCACAGCGTGGTCGAAGTTAGCACGCTCAGCTATCACGACAAGGTCATTCCAACAGATGAAGATCTGTCGACTTTTCTGGGCCACATCCGAGAATTCAAGCGCTCATTCAAGCCCTTCGAAGTGTTCGGCATGCGTTCTCCATAGTAGCTCTGATGCCTTCGTGGGTCTTCTTTATGTTATTAAATGTCTGATAAACTGAATATCAAACGACGTAGTAGAGTGTTTAGCTTGGTTTATGCTCCCGTATATGCAGGTCTGGCCAGTCTTTTTCGGGGATATATGGCTGCGGCGCTTTTCCTGTGTTGTATTGCACTGGCCACGCGTTTGCGAGCACGGTTCCAGCCTCGAAAGGTCTGTGCCATTGTATGTGTACCTTTTCTCCGCCTCGCTATCGAAAGACGCTGGCTTCGATCACAGAAGGTGAGCCGATATCCGTTTCTTTCACGGGGGACACGGACTGAAATAAGCTGAAAACTGTAGACACCAATACCACTGGCCTGATTGAGGTTGAACAAGGGTTTTATATCTATGTTATGGCTTTTACTAATGAAATATCTGTTTTTACAACGGGCAGGTTAACTAGTCTCGTGTTGCGAGGGCTCCTTTTTGAGCTTCAGCCATACAGGCCAACTATATGCGGTATTTATGGTCACTCTGTTCTCTCGCGTAGTGGTTTATTCACTCGCCACCCCATTTTTGGTCCAAATATACATGGTCTATGTTCTATTCAACTTGCTGATTGTGTTGGGCTCGTTTAATACAGCCTAGAAACTAGGCTAGTCGAACAAATGATGACGTTGAGACGTCTTACTACAAGCATGTACAACCACACCTCATCGAACATGTTTTCAGCAACGATAGGACGAGTCTCGGTACAGATCATCTTCCAACCGCGTGGTGACTCTTCTACTCATCAACGATACTCCAGTGTTATCTCCTGGGCATCACCACGTTCAGAAACCCCATTCAGTTGAAAGCTATATCTTGTACTTCTTTCTCTTCTCTTCGAATGCACTGGGTTTTGCCGTGCAGCTGGTATAAAGCCTGATGCTCCATCTTCAATGCCATTTGGATCCTCTCGAAACGACTCTGCGTCATGGCAGATCTGAAGACCAAGGATGAACACGACAAGGATGCACTAGGGGATGAAGATCTACTGGCATACTTGGGATACAAGCAAGAATTCAAGCGCGCGTTCAAGCCGTTCGAAGTGTTTGGCATCGGGTTCTCAATTGTGGCCCTCATGCCTTCGTGAGTACTTCGTACGCAGTCAAACTAACCGGCTGAATGCCAGGAAACATAGCATCGCGTCGAGCCTGGTTTACGCTCTTCCTTATGGAGGTCCGGTAAGCCTTGTCTGGGGATGGATCGTTGCCTCCGTGTTTGTGTGTTGCATCGGCTTGGCCATGGCTGAGCTCGCGAGTACGGCTCCGACTTCGGGAGGACTATACTACTGGGCTTGGACCTTTTCTCCGCCACCATATCGAAGGATGTTGGCATGGATTACTGGGTGTGAGCTAGTATTGATGCTCGAAGAGGATTCAACTAAAATATAATCGGGTCCGCAGATGCGAATACGATAGGTCTAATTGGAGGCATTGCGTCTGTCGATTGGGGATTTGCTATCCAGATTATGGCAGTTGCGACCATTGGTTCTGGCGGGACATTCGTGCCTACAAACGGTACGTCAATGTACCTTTCTCCGTGTAATTTTGTTCTAAATTCATATCTGTAGGGAAGCTGTATGCAGTATACATAGCGGTTTTACTTTCTCATGCAATCGTTTGCTCGTTGGCCACTCGCGTTCTGGCTCGGCTACAAATTGTTTACGTCTTACTCAATTTGGGGTGGGTGACCTTAGACATTTGTTTATTTCAACCAAGCTCACAAGTTTAGACTATTCTTTGGAGTGCTAATTGCTCTTCCGATCGCAACCCCAAAGGAGTACATCAATTCAGCCAGCTACGTGTTTGGAAACTTTACCAACTGTGGGCTAGATTCGTCTGCGTCGCATATAGCTAGCGTTAAATCATAGATTGTAGTGAGCAGCTATCCCAACGGGTTCGCTTTCATTCTATCGTGGCTTTTGCCTGTGTGGACTATTAGTGGGTCTCTTGTCGTTTCACGAGAACGCGTTATAAGAAACAATATTCTGTAGACGGCTTCGACACAGGCGTGCATATCAGCGAGGAAGCGTGAGTCCGAGCTACGTTTTCGGGGTTCAGTTTGTTTCACAAGCAGACAGGAGCAATGCGGCAACTGCGGTCCCTTGGGCAATTATTGGAGCTGCAGGAATTAGTGGCTTCCTGGGAGCTGGTATGTCTGAAGATGGCTTGATAAAGATGTATAAACCGAAAATACTTATACTAGGCATGATGATTACGCTCACATTCTGTATGGGCCAAGACACGGAGAACATCCTGGGCAACGAAATCGGGCAGCCTCTGGCAACGGCGAGCGGCTTCACACTCAAGATCTCCAAGGAGTCTAACCTAGCATCCAGATTTTCTTCAATAGCTTCGGCCAAAAAGCGACACTTGGCCTCTGGTCCTTGTTCGTCGTTGCACAGTGGGCGATGGGCTCGTGTATTGTTCTTTCGGCGTCGAGGCAAACGTTCGCATTTGCACGAGACGGTGCGATGCCGTTCTCTAGGATATTGTATCGGATGAATCGACACACTGGGACACCGGTCAACAGTAAGCCAAGCCAATCTACCCTATAATTAGGCTTATAGGTGCGTCGCCAGCTGTGTGGTTCTGTGTTTTCGCCGCAGCATTACTTGGGCTACTTTCGTTTGCTGGAATGACTGCCATTGGTGCTATATTTTCGGTATGTTTCATCGACCCTTTGATAGCACCTTTGGCCCACACAAAATGTCCAGGTTTCGGTTATTGGGCAGTACACTGCAGTGAGTATAAGCTATGTTGACCGGATACCAGTTCAAATCATTCTCCTTTGTAGTACGGCGTGCCCATCGCAGCATGTATCATATTCAGAAACCACAACTTCAGACCTGGCCCTTTCAGCCTCGGTGCATTTGTGAGTTCTACGCTAGAATCTTATTTTCTATCGTTCACTATGTCTAAATATATAGAGTTTACCTATCCGAGTCATTGCTGTTTCGTTCATAACCTTTATGAATGTAGTTTTCTTGTTTCCGGCCAACCTCGCACCCGCAGCTACAAGCATGAATTACGGTCCGCCTGTTTTATACCCTTCCTAGTCAATGCTTACTCATAAATAATCTAGCCATCGTCGTTATGGGCGGTGTAATGCTTGGATGTATGACATGGTACTGGTGGCCCAAAGTAAGGGGCATTTCGGTTTATGATTTGTCCGCATGCTAATGCTTAAATGCTTTAGAGTATGGAGCAGCGCACTGGTTCCGAGGACCAAAATCAACTATTAATACCGTGGGCCATGAAAATCTGAAGAGGAGTTACGTGGAAAACGATGATAGCCACGGTGTCAGCATAGCCAACAAAGTATGTCATGTAACTACTGACATACCCCGCTCCTCGACACACAGTTGAATGAAATATGACATTGTTAGGATATGTTGATTCTATGAGTCCGGGTTGTAACCTACTGAATCGATTTTGAAGGCAAGAACAACAAATAAGAGCTGAAACGAGAGATAATCTTAAAGGAGGCGAAACGAAAGGCTGCCGTTCAAACTCTGGTGGAAACCCAATACCATAGAGTCCATGCAACATTAAAGAGATCGTGCTCAGGCCAATAGACTGGGTTCTGGGTATCCAAACAAGCCCTTAATGTGGACATAATGCTCAGTAAATGCCTAATCTTTGTTGGTCTCGTTTTTTCAGCTTCTGGTCGTTTCCTGGTAGTATAGTTACTATTTTTAAGAGCTTATCCAAGCTAAGCCAACAAGCTGACAGACACAAGACTGCACCTGGGCAGCTATCTTGAGCTCTAAAGTTTGTAGCAGACGTAAATACCCCTCACTAATTGGTGTGGCGGCGCAAGCATTTCACAATCCATCCAACCAAGGCAAGACAAATTAACCCAGAAACTCTGCAGCAGATATCGAATTATTGGATGGTTTTGAAAATATATTACATCAACAGTTTTTTTGTCAAAAAGCAGGACACCAAGGAACATAACCCTCCGATGCTATACGGTTCGGCATTTTAACACGCGTTTCTTCATACTTTTAAAAAAAGGATTACTAACCTCAGAACTATATCCATACTGCGACCTCTCTTGTTGTCAGTCGATCCAGAAGAGCCTCCCCCAATTACGGATCGCCCAGGTTCGAGAATGGAAAAGATAGTAGCCGACATCAGAATGCATATGAACATAGGCAGTACTATGCTGACGTTTTGCAAGCCCTGTCAAGATTCTAAGTTAGCATATATGAGCATGAAATACATAGCGATTATCCCATACAAGGAACCAGCCCACACGGTTAGGTATGTCTCCCACCAGATGCTTCTGCGCAGGGTCAGTAGTTGGCTCCGCAGAGTCTTCCAATAAAGCCTCTAGCTCAATATCGAGGTCCTCGGTTAGTTGTCGACCGGATGTTCTTGGATGTTGAGACGATTCCTCGTGTGCGGCTATAGCAATCTTCCACTAGGTTAGCCCAGCTAATCGCACAGTATCCCGTCTCAGGCACTCACAAGAGTGTAGGGAACCCAGTGTCCAATGCCACCATGAATACCCATCAAAGCATAGATAATAGTCACCCCTTGAATGGTGTCCACGAAACTGGTTGCTTAAGTCGTTAACATGATGTTATGGAGCGAAGGTGAATTATAAATACCTTGAGCTGAGCAAAAGGATCCCGAGTAGACCATGAGCAAACATCCAGCATGGGACAAGATTGAGCTTCTTGGCCTTAGAGCCGTTGGTGGGTCCAGCATCTCCGTATCTCGAACTAGTATTTTCCAATTGAGACTGGGGGTTGTTGACAAAGCGTGGAAGAATGATTCCTGTCGCCAGCAGGACTACCGCCCCGTAGAACATGGCGTTTGAACCTGCTTTAGCTCCCTCAGCCTAAGGAAACGGGCATATAATGGTTGGAAGGGCGAGTATCAGAAAACAGCATATCTGCTACTCTGGAGGCACTCACACGAAGAGCTTCGTCACTACCAGCTTGAGATCCTTTGAGCTGACGCATTTGTTGGACATATATGTCTCCAATCCAAACTGTCCCAAAAAACGTCGCAGGGAACCATCCCATTGCACCGCTGTTTGTGGCAAGCAGATAGGGTCATAATACATCCAAACGAGTTAGTAGAAGAGAACGCACAAGAACTGGATTGCGCACTACAAAAAGACTTATCAACGAGGTTTATCAGGACAAGTCCCTTGTACTTACAACAGCCTTGATATCGCGAGGAACGCTCCTGAGGCTTTCGATTAGAGCAGCTGTACCTTGAGAGAGCATTCCACCGAATACGGGTTTAGAGTCGATTTTTGAGCTAGGTGTATGCACCATCTCAGAAATACTGGCAGCGGTGATTATTTGAGTGCCGGCCAGACATATTGCTGCGATTACGGTTAATACAGCCACCTGGGAGTTGCCCAGGACTGGAAATAACTGATCCAGAGGTGCTGTGCCACTTTCAGGGATATTTTTCTCAGAATCCAAGAACCAGAGCTAAAACATGACCGTACTGACGCGTAGAATCCAAGAATGCCACCGATCCCAGCCATGCGACTAGCCCACGCTGCCGAAGTGGACTGGACTTCCGTAGGGAGCACGTCCATGGTAAGAGTGCGGGCTGCAACCATGCTCACGTTAATCGTAAAATCGATAAGATAGACGGCGAGGATCGCAATAGCTTGCGCGAGGCCAACAGCGTCCTAGAATCACTTTCAAGGTGAGAACACACATCCAACTTGACTCAAGAACACATACTTGTGGGTTTGAACCTGCTAGCCACGCCGCGAGTTCCTGCGCACGACTCAACATAACCAGAGACAACGCGGCAAGAAGGCTGCCTGAAAGCATGTACGGTCGTCTCCTCCCCCATCTAGAAGTTGAGCGATCGGCGAGTACACCTACAGAAAAGATAAAGCCAAAGCTTGTAGTGAGAAGAAATGACAAATACCAATGATAGGTTGTACAACTAATCCGCTCAATGGACCAGCTATCATCACCAACGTCATATGAGCTCTACTCAGACCAAGCTCGAGTAAGTAAAGCGAGACAAATGCTGCTTCAGCGCTCCATACGAGTTGTATACCTATGATAGGCAAGTTGACTAGAGGTATTTGCAGCCAACGTGGCCCCTTTACCCGCTGGGGACCGTCGGACATTGTTGGGGTGGAACAGAACAGTTTGCGTAGGAACCTTTTCTACGTCACAAGATGGGCAGGTTTTCGTTGAAACGTGCAGATAACACCGTTCAGGCCTTCAACATCAAGGGCAACCATGGAAGCAAACAGAGTTGCTGGCTACATAAGCGCCGAGCGGCGAATAGCCAGAAGCTCCCATTACTCATCCCCACTTTTACACATTTTTGCAACACTCATTCGTGGTTGTTTTTGAACTTCGACCCTCTAAACCCAATGCGAATTTTCTTGAAAAAATGATAAAGATGTTACAAAAGTAACCCTTAGACCTTGTTGTCTCTTTTGTTCTCCTCATTGCTGGCAGCTGTTTTAAGCTCGGCTTCGCGTCTTCTAAAATCAAAAATTCAATATCTTGAATTTGCCGATCTACGCTTTGTCGAGTGCCACCCGACTATATTAGCCACTGCGTCTCCTCTAATCCAGTGCTCGTATTGTTTTACCAGAAACCCAATGAAGATTGCATAAATCCAGACGCATACAGTCTATCATATAGAAGATAACCGAGCCGTTTGCCCCGTAGTACCATCTCGTATTGCGAGAAGGTTTTAGTTGAAGTGCCAGGTAGCGCCGTAGAGGCGACCAGTTGCAAGAGGAGCAAACTATGAAATTCAAAGATTGAATCAGTCTCAACTATGCACGAAGAGGCGGTTCGACGACGCACCTGTTGGAAAGCAGAGGGCGAGAGATCGAGATCCCAGAGAGCACAACCCTCGCAGCGGTCGACGATGCCAACACGGATGGTCTTGCCGCCGTCTTTTAGCAACGTCAGTGGGTCTCTTAATTGGCGTAAACAGCTTTACGAATACTCACAGGTAATATCAGCCGTATGCGGGGTTGTGCAGCTATACGTAGGCAATACATGAGACTATGCCAGAAAGAAATAAGCGTATAAACCAGAACTGGCTTACACAGGGTTGTTGTTGGGGTTTCCTCCGGCATATCCGGGCCAGTTGTCATACAATTCGTGAGAGATGGCAACAACCCACTCGGTGTCGGACTGTAGAGTATATGGGCATTAGAGATTGAGAATAGCAGCAACGCAAGCGTTGAATACTTACGTTGGTCCAGCCGCAAGCACCAAGACCGATTTCGACTGCAAATAACATGTAAGGGGCGATTGAAATCTTATGGT
>JAYRCO010001381.1:0-10041 GCA_037042815.1 Ceratobasidium papillatum | reverse complement strand
TAGAAGGAGTGGAAGAAGCATAGCCGGAGATAGAAGGAGTATTGCCGAGGTGATGTTCGACGAGGGTGGATCATCTAAGACTGAGTCACGCCGAAAAGTCCAGGCTTCGAGTGAATCAGGAGCACATGGCCGTGCGCTGGCAGCGGATACCGGTTGATTTGGATGTAGCAAGCCACATGGTTCGAGGTTGGAGCCAATGATAAGGCGTTGATACAGCGTAATGGGCTCATTCCAGTCAGTAAATAGAGCTGCAAAATAGGACCGGGTAAACGTAGAGTGTGTCGACAAAATTGTCACCCGGTTAATTCGGGCAGCCGAGACTTTGCCGAACAGTGACTGGAGGTGACTGGGTGATGCGTGTGTGAGAAGCCGAGATGGCCGGGCCGGGTATCCGTGACGAGGTCAACAGCGACAGAGAGACAGCACGGGCGTAGTTTAGGAGTGTGGTACAGTCCGTAGCGAGCGTGGGGGACAAAAGTGGAGTGATGTATGCACGTGTTTATCATCCGGAATCAGATTCGGAAAGCGACGGAAGCCAGGAATAGCAGCGCGGGCCTAGGAAAGGCCCAAATTCCCCCCCAGGCCAAGGCAACCACCCAGACTTGGCGGGCATGCGCTCACACTATCCCTGCCCACACTGCTGCAGCTGCCACAGCGCAGGCCCATCGACGCCCAGACTACCTTCAAAGACGTCGGCACCCCGCTCCTCGACATCCAGGTGGAACCGCACCGCCCCCGCGTTGTTGCTCGCCGCCCTCGTCACTCCCGCCTTTGCGGCCCCCGCTTCCGGCCGCCCCGACCTTGGATTCCTGTACCCGCGACTGGAGAAGAGGGTGAAAGACGCCGGGCAGGCTCCCGACGATGCGTCCAGCGGGTGGTTTGCCCCCCAGAACGTCGAGGTGGAGGACCTCGTCCGCGCCGGGCTTTCTATCAAGTTTGTCTACGATCCGAGTGCGAGTACTGGTCACTCTCCTGCAGCCATTAGCGAGGAGGAGGAAGAGATCCGAGAGGGCCGCGGCGCATGGGTTCTCGATGATTTTTGGGAACTTCATGGAAAACGTTTTGGACCGGTGAGTTTAGAGGTGTGTTCGATGATGATGGTGCTCATCTGGGATGTTTTTTTTTTCAAAAGCATACGGCTACGGCTACGGCGGATATAACAGACGATCCACTGCCGACGGCGACTACGTCAACACCCACCGATTCTGCCACTTCAACCTCGACGACCATTCCTACCCTCCTCGCTATCGAGTCTTCCCTACCCACCGGATGGACCGACCCAGACTACCGCAACTCGGGCATATACCGCATACCCATCGTCATCTCTTTTGCCGTCGTCATCGCACTCATGATCGGCTTTCTCATCGGCGCTCTTGTCTACCGACGTGCCCAACGACGAAAACGAAGAAGGAAAAAGGACGCCGCTAAAGAAGGAAACGACGACGACGATGACGATGCATTGACCGAACCAAGCCTCCGAGAAAAAACAGCTCGCAAGAGTTTATCAGCACGAGTCGGCAGAGCTCTACGTGCGACATCTCACAACTCGCAACTCCGCCGACGCCTTACTCCACACGCTGAAGCTGACGATATATCTCCCACCGACGTCGAACATGCAGAAGCCGCTCAAGCCGATGATACGGATTTAGACCGACGTATCAAGTCATGGGCCCGAAGGAGCGCTGCGTGGCGAAGTCATGCACGTGCGGGCATGCGCCGGCGAATGACCAAGGGTCAGACACCACGACGTGAGTTGCTGTTCTTTATTTTTATCGACTGTTTTATTTTTGTCGTCCCCCCTTGACCCTTGTGTGCGTGTGACTGATTCCGGACTATTTATAGGTACACCAGACGTTGCTGCGGACAATGACGAGCCACCTAATCCCAATGCTGTTCCATCACGTACGACAAGTCGAGCAGCGTCCCCTATTCCATCCACATCAAGAACGTCGAGAGACGAGCTCCCGCCGCCTATAGTTGTCGTAACAGACACGAGTAACGAGATCGATCGGCAAGAGGCTGCCGTAAACCCAGCATCAACGCCAACTGTACCTACCTATTCGTCCGTGTCTGGATCAGGCACCGGTTCAAACTTGTCCCAGCCTGGTTCTTCCACATCGACAAGTGCGAATACGTCTCATGATGCGCATCCGGATGCGACGCCTGGCGATGAACCTGCGTACGAGTATGGGTCTGGTCTTCCGCCTGCGTATCGGAGGGGAGGAGGTGCTGCTGTTATGACGGAGGTTAGGAGGGGGAAGATGCCGATGAGGGAGTGGGAGGGGTTGGACGCGGGTGCGTTTGTGCCTAGGCAAGAAGAGGAGGAGGATGGAGGGGAGGATATGGATATGGGAGGAGAGGAAAGGGTTGTGATGGCGCATGTTGCGACGGATGATAAGGCTGTTTTGGAGGAGTTGAGAAGGATGAGAGGGGCGCCGCAGGTTGAACCCGAGATGGCAGATGTGGGAGAGGCACCGAGAGAGGAAGATGTCTTTGACGTGCCGGATATCCTGGAGGGCGAGGTCGGAGCAGGCGGATCGTTCCCGCCTCCGCCACCAGGATCATCACACGCATTTCCTCCTCCGCCAGAGAACCAGACTCGCGCTATCCCACGCGAAGACGAGAGTGTTATCCCCGAGCCGCCGGCCAAGGTTGTTGGGACTGGAGCTGTGGCGCGGTATGGAGAGGTGGATTTGAGTTTGCCGGGGTATTTGGAGCGGGGGTCTGGGTCGTCTGTGCTTGAAGCGTTTGGTCCGTCGGTCCCGCCCGAAGAGCTCGGTCCTTCTGTACCACCCGAGGAGTTCGGTCTGTCTGTACCACCCGAGACATTCGGACCTTCGGCGCCTCCGGAGGAACATAGTTCATCCGCACCTCCAGAGTTTAGCCCTTCGGCACTACTCGCTCCTTCTGCCCCTCCCTTGGACGCCGAAGAAGAAGAAATCCCCTCTGCTCCTCCCGAATCTGACATCCTCAGACCCTCCGCACCACCTCTCGAACACGACCACCCGCTCGAAACTCCTAGACTCCGACACCTCAATTCGTCTTCTCCCTTGTTAGAAAATGAACTCCCTCGATGATCTCTTTTCCCCGATCTTACTTCGTTTCTTGTTTACACGGACCCTCAACTCTTTGAGATAAAATGTACGATATCCTGATTTATTCTGCTTTGTACGGTTTTTTCGATTTGATTCGATTTTTGTATGGGGATTTTATGCATATGATGTCACTTGTGGCGTATGATTTGGTGTTTTAGGGTGGTTGCAATATCATATAGTAATATGTGTGTGGAGTTGATGAACATGAGTTATTATTTGATAACTGTGAGGTTATTTGATAAATGAGAGTGATAAACAGGGGCGGGAATTATTTGGGTTTGATAGAATTGGTATAACCACGTGGGGGGATTTAGACATAGAGTGGGATTTATTTTGACAACACTTGCGGAGAGAGTGTGGTTATTCTCATGCTACGTTCGGTCGTACCGCCGGTTCTCGCGGCAGTCAAGTTAAAGTTGAAGAAGAACGTTTGTGTCAACTTACTGTGAGATATTCTACGTCAGTGGTGGGTTGAGCTGAGGTCTGATAGGGATGTATGGTTTTGTCTGAATAAATGATAAGTTGAATTTATGTCTAATGAGATGTTGTTGTGTCTCAGCTTGTATTCTCCTAGGTGCCAGTTCGTGTGACTGCTTGGCAAGTCCTAGGGCTGTTTCGGCATTGATGTAGGGATGTTCTGTAGCCCTACACCGGCGCCACCAAGGCTTCGTCATAAGAGGAACGTATAGGAAATGTAGATGCAGCGATATGCCAAGACTTGTGTGCATGATGTGCACGACAACGCCTTGCTCATTATCTGGTCTTGGCATCAAGAGTCGGCTTCAAAACTCGGCATTCGTTATGAACTGGGCTGAGAGGTACAGTCAGTAACAAGCCTCGAGCGTGGTATAAAATACGAGCCGTGAGGTTATTTTTCTCTCCAGACCTGGTTTCTGTCGTATCGAACTCGCTCATTCGCTCTAGCACTTTCGCTTTTCCAACTCAAATATGAAGCTCATCACTGTCCTGGCTACGTTCATGGCTGTCGTTTCTGCTACGCACCACCACTGCGACAAGAATTTGTTTTGGTGGGGTCACAAGAATCATTGCTTGCCGTCAGTGTTCTCCTGTATCTTATTTATAGTGCATTTATCTGAATTTCGTACGCGCATATAGCTCTGGAGGACTTCCTATCTATAACTCTCCTCCGCCTGGCCGCAACTGTGGCGAGCTGGTACTGGCACGGTGACCTTGGGTGAGTACATCCTATTATTCATTGGAGTTTAAGCCAATCCCGGTTATGTAGCTGCTGCGTCCCGCCTCACCCCGGTTTCCCTGACGCCGGATGCTGGTCGGGATGGGGATGGGACGACCACTCGTACTCGTGTATCCCGTACAAGGGACACTATTAGAGGATCTAGGGGACGAGAAGGGGGTCGTATAACTGAGAGCGATGCATTTTGTGCTGGCTCGAGCCTGCTGTGTTCGTTTAAGGCTTGATGGCACTGTTTCAATACGATGCTACTTTTGGTTAAAATATTCCCTAAGCGGACTTGAGTTGATGCGAGTTGGAAGCAACATACAGAAAATAACCACCATATATGCGCTTCTTCTATATCGTGCGAAAACACCTTGATTGAATTAGATGTATAAATAGCCTCTTGCTGGGATTTGTAGACTTGTGGCGTTCTGCTGAGACCGAAGTGGCCGATTTTTTGATGCCGATCAACTAGACTCATGGCACGCACAGCCACCACTCCGATCTGACCATGTTGACAGCAGCTGGTTGCGCGGTACAAAAAGGTTGTGTTCGGGTATCAATACCGTGCCCTCGCTTCCAACCACAACCTATGATCGCTATTATTTTTATCTTCACAGTCTTCGTTCAGAGGGCGTATGGCCAGAACTCGGGTCTTTCTAGCTGTACGAACAGCGCTGTGAGTTGGTATACAAAGTCGGTCGGGGAGACTCCATGTACGTATTCATCTTGAGAACAGAAACCTCAGTTACTCAAACATCGTCTGTCTTTAATCAAGGTACAACTTACCAACGTCTTAGAAATAGTTGTAACCCGAACTGTAAGTGTGTGGTTATTAACCAGAGTTCAGGCATCTTATCGTGACCAGACGATGTTGTTCCTTTCAACAACACCTTGCCGAATGACTACTGTAGAGATCAGATGTGTACGTATTTTAACCGCTTCGGCTCTTCAGGTTACTCATTTCGTGTCCCAGCCGCATGTTGTTGCAACAGCGTTGCATTTTCCCTGTCGATGCTTTGCACAAAGTAACGATACAGCTCTAGGTGCGATCCACGGCTTGGCTGACATGGCTTCACCATTTTCTGTGTCTAGTTGCCAATGGGGAACAGGCGACAACGATTCTGGCATTGATGGAGCGGTCTGTTTTCTCCGTTTTGCGCGTAGCACTCAACCCTGACGAGCCAAAATAGTTAGGAGCCTATGGAGGATTTCTCGGAAGCTGTAGGCCACCGACGAATAGTAGGTGAGCTTTTGCAAGATAAACTGATCCTGAAAAGATTTATTCTAATAGAATATGTCTAGTCTTCCCGATCTTGTTCAACTATCAGTGTGTAAGCAAGGCATTAGGATACCGAAATACGTCTACTCTTCTTTCTGGAGCGACGGCAGTTGGTAAGTGTGGCAAGCCTGAGACTTCCTTCCGTAAGCTTAGCTAGCAATTCAGGACCTACAGAAATGTCCAGGCCTCAGCTCAACAGCAGATCTCTGGTAGTACCAACGATACCGAGGCGTGCTCTGATATTGGTACGATTAGCACGGATGGTTCATTAACGGTTCGATCAGGTCTGAAGAATTTAATCGCTATGAGGTACGTTCTAAAAAAACTGAAGGTATATGCACATGCTTATTCACTGCTAGTGTCGTGTTGGGGGCTATGATTGTGATACTCATAGTCGCCTTGGCCTGGAGTATCGCTAAACTCGTTCAGCTGCAGCGAGCGAAGGATACCACAATTGATGCGCCCGAACTTTCGTCTCAATTGCAAGTGGCTACCTACACTCCATACGATTGTAAGCTTTTCTTTAATTCAGTGTATGCTATTTTTGACCCGAACGAGCAGCTATAAACTCACACGTCTCCCCGTCTTCGTCTTCACCTCAGCTTATTTCTCAACGCCAGCAAGAACCACAGTACTTGAATCATCGACCAGTGAAGTCTGCTTTACCCGCCCCTCCGAATCTTCAAGATCATTCTCCAAATCTACTGGGCTACTCTTACCAGGGAGCGGAACTTCAATCGTCTATGCTAAGCGCTCCAACAAGCGATCCTACCAATCTCGGGAGCTCCTCAGTGCACGACATGAGCGAGAGAGTTCGTGCAGGCTACTCACTACCAGGCCATCGCTGATAGGCAGGGACATAACCGAGCATATGTATATTACGTCATTTGTATGCAAGGGTAGTGTTGTTTTTTTGATCTGCATACCTTCAATTCCACGCTACTCAGGATCACCGATATCAGCTGTTCGCGTCCTTTGGAGCAGGAACATAATGTTTTGAAGGATCAAATTTTCAATCCCTCTCGTTTGACCTCTTTTTGTTTCTCAGCAACGGTTAGGCAGTTCAAAGTCGAATTCCGCTGGACCTTGATGATGGCGCTCATACATATGATCTACTAGAAAGTCCGGCTTTGAGGTCTCTATTTTTCAGCAATGGTTAGATAGCTCTACATAATTTTGCTTTCATACATCTTGTGAGGGCTCATGGTTGGTACTTTTATTTCGTCGCCCTCGACTAGCTCAGCGCGCTGTTGAGACCTCACAAGGGCGGGCTCGTTTTCCTGATGTGCATATAGTCTCGTATAAAACACTTTCTCAATTAGATCTTCTAGCTAGGCTAAAATCCCGAAAAATTAGCTGGAACTCCAATTCCAGTATCGACTCCAGGGGTTCTCGTATACGTCAGTCCACTGGTGCATATGTCTGTCTTAGCACTTGTGCTCATGAGCTTTGATTTTGATGCGTAACGTAACAATTTGATTCTGTCGTACGTCGTGCAAATTATCAGTCAGCAACACTTGACAACCTCTAGAATTTCTTGTAGCCAGCTATCCGTACCTCCTGCGGCTACATATTTGATTACATCTGGCATCTCCAAGACTGTGCTGAATGACTGCTCGAGAATCTATTTGGGGCGCAGAGTTTAGTCAATACTCTGAACATCAGTTTAACCCGAAGGTCACCCCTAATGTGCCGTCGAAAAAGGAGGTTGATGAATTTACAGACAAGCATGGCATCCCCCCTCTGGCCGGTTTAGTAAATCTGGTATGCTCCATTGACCCAAGAGCCGGCAATGTTGGCTGCATAGCATATGGGGATCAACTCCGTCTAATGACAGACGTCTTTCGAAAGTACTTAGCAAAAACCGATCATAAAGTATGTATCAACTGCAGTTCAGTTTATTGGTTCCACTCCAGATATACTATTTACCGCGAATGATATATTATAGATCTTTAGATACTACTACGGGCTTGTTTTGTTTCGCTTCTTCGTGCATTTCACTTGTGGCTCGGTCCTCAGGCAAACAAACTTGCTAGGGAGATTTCAGGGAGCCTTGAATCAAACTAAATGCTGGCGAGATCTGAGCCTGGTCATGGCACATGCAGCACTAGACTTTTCGGCCGGGTCGGTACCAGATACCGGTTTGCCTAACGACTACAGGATTCCCTCTACGGGCTTTGCTGGTGACCCGCGCTTCTTGGAGTTAGATGCGCTGGGTATTGTGGATGCTCTCTGGAAGGATCGTGACTCTTTTCTTACACTCTGCTCTCGTAGTCTACTTCCTGGTTGTTCGATATTTTTGCTGGCTGCGTTCGAGCAAGTACTGGAATCCTATAATATTAATATGTAAGCAAGTCCGCCAGTCGTTCATATTTTCACTCATAGCTTACTACGTGCACCACTTAGCCATCTCCAAAAGGAGTATATCCATGTGCGAGATCTTGGACTACGAGTCTACTTGGTTGGATCCAATCGAGATCGACAGGTCCTACCACCCCTGTTTGTTTGGTCAATGCCGGGAAGTCCAGCAACCACTACGGGGGTTAACAGTTTTGTTAGCCCAGAAGACAGCCGCGCCCTCGCCCATGGATATCTTGGCTTGTTGACTTTGTGGCAGCCAGAGAACCTTAGCATTGCATCAGTCCCTGTGAGACTAATTAGCCATCTAAGCGCTTTTGTTATGAGTTCGGTTGGGTTGAATCTTTGGGCATCCGCACAAGAGTACACGGACGTTACCGTGGCTTCTCTCCAAATTCTATGGCTGCTTTTCGAGCACCGAGGTCGTATGACTGCTGAGGAGCAACTAGACACTAGAGGAATCGTTGTGCCACTTTTCATGAACCTCGCGTGAGGATTTATATGGTTTACAGTTTACTGTCTATTATCTAACTTTCTTTCGATTCAGGGATGCTCAAAAGAGGCTGAGAACTCAACGGGATCGACATCAACTTGCGCAAAGGCTTATAGACTGCGAGCTTGTGAGCTTGGCGGGACGTGTGCAACTAATGATCACTCAAGAAGGTTTTATCCTCTTACTTCATGTTTAGTTGGTTATCCTGACATTTTGTGAGTTATAGGTTCTGAGTTTCAGATAACCGAGTTAATGGATCTGACTCTCGATCGTTTTGCGATGCTGAAGGATGTCATTGCCCGGTCGGTTTCTGCTGCTCCTGAACTCTTTTACGACTCCAAGCTTGAATGGGTGAAAGTCTTGGCCTATATGGAACTTGCTGTAGAGCTGGGTCTAATTGACGTCAAAAGCCAAGCACGCGGTGCTATGCGCTTTAAATCCGAGATCATAAAGTCTTGGAGGCAGTACTCAAGCTCATTAGCCGGCGTTCATCCTCAAGTGCCGCAGGATTGCGCATACTCCCGATGTTGCCGACCCGGAAGTATGCTTGACGCTGCGCTCACAGTCCAATATATATGTGGACGGTGTGAGCTGGTTAGGTACTGTAGCTCTGCTTGCCAGTACGGGTGAGTGCTTCGATGAAAGCTCTCTGATAAGTCATACTTACTTCTAGCATTATTCGATCACGTCAATGGCGCCTTGAATAGTCACTGGGAACTTGCAACTTTTGAATCACATCGGTTGAGCTGTGTTTCATCGAATCGGCTGGAGCACAGTCTAAGTAATCATGCGGATCAGAACTAGCAGAAAGGTGTTATGGGCAATTTGTATGTTTCAATAGTGATGCAGATAGGGCAACTGCTATTGTGGCACAGACTAATGTAAAAATACATGTGCAATTAGCGTTTTGATGTCAGCTTCAACCGGGAAACATTATGACAAAAGGCAGCGAATCTAGTTCCTGGCATGCCGAGACGGGAGATAACCCTGACATAGACTTGCAGTGAGTCGTGAAGTTGAGCTCGCCCAAGGACGTCTGTGGTGTATGCGATTGGACTGGGGCTATAAGATGTGCCGATTGCAAATCTGACGAACATACGGCCGCTAATAGGCCTAGCAGCAGTTAGGGAGCGGTTCAACGCGAGGAGACCAGAGAATAGACGTACTGTACCTTCTTCGACCCAGAGCACACGATAACCCCGGACAACGCTAGAGAACACTATCTGTTGTAGTGTTTTGAAACGCCTCCGCGGTTCAATCTAACGCCTCAAAAGCAATGACTTAAGACATCTCATTCTAGTCAATACTTGAGCTCGGCCTATTTGCTGTTTGCTTTCCTTTGTTCCGCAATAATCGATGAAATATGTAAACAGCAGTTTCTGCAACATGTAACAACAAACCTAAGATAGTCATTTAGCTATCTCAAGGTTGAGTCTACTTGTGCAATATCACCACGAAAGGTCTCAGTCCGCCGTTCTGCGGAATATTTTTGATCAATTAGAGACGTTAAGCTAGGGTCTATTTGGCGCTTCCAAAATGACACTAGCGCCTGTCAAAAATGGCTCCACAAGGCTCCACAGCCTTGTTTTCCTATGACATAAATGGCTCTAGCGGG